>JAYXIM010032955.1:0-29628 GCA_037575425.1 Anastrepha fraterculus
TCATGTCTGATGAGAGAAGAGAGTCGTCATAAGAGGCTTAAAAGAAAAACCCCGGTCAAATTATTCTATTGAACCTTAATTTTTGTTGGCGATCGCACCACTGCACAGTGGTCCCGCTGCGTAGGAAGAGCGGTCATAGGAACTTTTGGCGTGATAAATGACTTTTTAGTACGTTTTTAAGTTGATAAATGTTTTTATTTGTTAAAAAAACATTAAGACATATAAAAAGTAATATATATATAATAAGAATATATATAAGATATAATAATAATAATATATAATAAAGTAATATATAATTAATATAAAAAGTCAAAGGAAAATTAGGTACACACATTTTTTACATAAAATTTTTTTGTTCCGTTTAAGGTTTTGCATAAATCTTAAATTATAAACAGTAATAGAAAAAAACATTAAATTCCGAAAGGATGAGTTAACTTATTTTTATTTATGAAAATAATAAAATATTCACTTTCCAAAAAGTTAATGTACTTAGAAATACAAAACTTTTAACTCAGTAAATCTAACACTTCTCTTGACATCATAGATTTCTTTTTACATGGTAATTTTCGTAGACTAGATATAAATGGATCGGAATTAAGAAGAAGCCTGTGTAAAAGATCCGTGTTAGTTACAGTTCTTGAGTGCTTTCTGGTATTGTCACGTCTGAATTGTTTCACTAATTTATTACATGATTCAGCTGCCTCCTCTGATAATTCTCCAATTGATAATAAACAATGATCGATTACCTCCGACCCATGAATGAGCACTTTATGAACTGATGCAGGTAAATTATACCATGAATATTTACTAACTAGAATTTTACGCACTAGACGTATATTTTGAATTTATTCGAATTAATTTTAAAACCAGATGAAAGACATTGTAGGAGATAACTACATCTGTCTATAACGTGTTTGTCTATTCCTGATTTCGGATGATATGGTTGAATGAAGGAAAAATTTTCGTGCTGTATTTCCATCATTAGAGGTGCCACTTCCTCCACTTCGGGGTTTGTCAACTATCAAGCCTAATTGTTCTCTAAACTCCCTCTGAACGAATTCCTTTCTCTTAGCTAAAAGTGCTTTTTCCTCAGATGAACGTGCTTGCCACCTTTTAAATTCGATTCTATAAGAAACATGAATAAAGTATTCAAAAAATCTAATCCAAGAATGCAGGGGTGATAAACCAAATTCAAATCTACTGGAGTTTACTTGTTTGTTTCTACACTTTTCTATGCCATTCATTTCTTTAGGTGTCGCACCACAAATCTAACATTTACTCGTAGATGAGTCACATAGGTACAGATTAGACCCTATATCAAGCGCAGTCGCAGGTCATCGCAGCTGGAAACTATTTTTCCTTAAAGAGGATATATGTAAGAATATTTTAATGTATGTTTCATTTGTGCGAATTCGTGCGAACTTAGTTAAAACTTTACAAACTTCTTATAAAAAAAAAAAAATGGAAAATTTTAAAGTACGTATTTCGTACGGTCTGAAAACGCATCAAATAATAATTAAAAAAGATAAGAAAACGTTCAACATGTTTTACATACCTTCAACATGAATTTCCATTGTACAACAGGTCATAAACACAGTAATTCTTAGAAAAATAACACTTCCCGGAACTGCGTAAGTACGGAGCGGAGACCACGCTAACTATCACTTTTCAAATTCTCTTACTTTGGAGGCACAATTATAAGTGAAGTGTTTGTGCAGTTGAAATTTCTTTTATACTCTAAGTTACTATGACTAATGAACTAACATTTAGCTAAATATTGTTGCATAATTTTAACATGACTATTTTCATCCAATGTCCTATGGCGGAACCACTGTGCACTGGATGTATTCGCACAAGTTAAGCCCTAATCCCATGTCGATGGTCGTTCGAGTCCGGCCAGTTTTTTTATGAAACTACTCCACGGTGCATGTTTCATAACATTTGTTTATGATAAAATATTATTAAGGCACCTTTTTGGTCTAGAGAAGTGAAAATTGAAGAAAATCAATCGGTATCAAATGAAAATCGTTTTTATTCATTAGATCAATTCTTTATATACAAAAAAAAATTTCTTTTTCAATGACAATAATAAAAAAAATTGCTTCCCCGGACGTAACACATGCCACTGGCGTAACTGGTTGGTTACAAAAAAAAAAAAAAAAGAATTGTTTTCTAGATATCTTATCTGTTTATTGGAAAAACAAAAAAAAAAGATTTTTTTCACATTCTCGCTCTTAAAAAAAATAGAAAAATTGATTACAAAATTATAATTCAGCTACCCGCGAGAGCCGAAAGTCTACTCAATAACATGTTAAAAATTCAAATCAATCGGTTCAGTAGGGGAGGGGCCCAGTTGTGACGCGGGTTTTGAAAAAAATTAAAATTTTTTCCTCAGTTCCGCAAATTGAAAAATGAAGAAGTTTAACATTTAACTATTAACCAAACGCAACTTTTCTCCAAAGAAAGTATGTTTATTTGAGTTACTCAAAAAATTTTGGAACAAATTTTTTCAGGATAACTTTTTTAGGACAAAAAAAGTGGCCCAGTTGTGACGCACCTCAAGAAATTTACTGGAAATGAGAAAATATGAAAGGAATGTCACACCAATTGTTGTGATTTAATGATTTATTTATTTGAAGGCTTTCAATGGCAAAAATAATGAAAAATACAAAAGAAAATGTCCTTCAATGGCCATAAATGACAACGATTTTTATTCATCATCGTCATCTAAATATTCCTAGTCGTCGTCCACGTCACTTTCGCAGTGTTTGCAAGTGAAATAACTTGCCTGCATGTTGGCGCACTTCAAATGAACTGGACGCTTGCATACGTTGCAATTGATCTCCTCTTTTTTTTAAACAACAACAAAAATGTAGGAATTCGGCAGTTCTATATGATCGTAGTGAAAAAAAAAGGTGCGTCATAACTGGGCCCCCCGCTGAGTCACAACCGGGTCACGATGCTATTTTGTGTATGACAAGCAAGTTTTTTATAGACACCACATAATCACATAAATCCATATAGAATCACAAAATATACGGCAAATACAATATTTTGGTGCATTACACTCGCCTTTTCACTGTTAATTTCACAAAATTTTGGTACTTTGAAAAAAATCAAAATAACTTTTTCGCACGATTTTCAACACGATGTTTGGTGCGTGTATACACAATGCGACTACTAACGTTGGTGTCTGCACAAAAACTGCTGAACGTCAAACGAACATGATTGGCAGGGCTCAAACTGTCATTTTCATACCGCATGTCAAAAATATTTAGCTGCGTCACAACTGGGCCTGCGTCACAACTGGGCCCCCTCCCCTACTTTTTGAGAACTTACCAACGCCAAATCGGAAAAAATAGTTTTCAGAAAAATACGGTCAACGCGCTTATATAGAGTTTTCCAAACAGAGGTGTTATTTTGATATTCAAAGAAAAATGCTATTTTTTAACATAAATGATCGGATGTTTATTTCATTATAAAGAGGAAGGTATATCGTTACTAGTGGAAAATAACATCAGGCAAATGACCACCACGACCACGCTTACAGGACAATATCCTTTTCATGAAATTTTCCATAACCGAATTGCAAAGTGGCTGCCCTATGTTCTCGATAGCCTCACGAATTCGATCTTTGCGGTCTTGAATCGACTCTGGGTTGTTGGTTGTTGGCGTAGACCTTCTCTTTCACGTGGCCGCAAAGAAAAAAGTCACAAGGTGTTAAGTCACAAAATCTCGGTGGCCAATTGTGATCACCTCTTCGAGAGATAACACAGTCCGGAAACTTTTCCCGTAAAAGATCAATGGCTTCGTTGCTTATGTGGCACGTAGCGCCGTCTTGTTGAAAATGAACGTTGTCCAGATTAATAGCATCCAATTCCGGTCCTAAAAAATCGTTAAATCGTACTCCAAACCGGCCTCGTTTTAAAGGGCTGTAACGTCTAAACTACAACGAATTTCAATATAAAAATTTGCAAATATATTTTTGAAAGTATAAACTATTACATAAAAACAATCGATTTTTTGAAATTCTAGACCAGAAAGGTGCCTTAACATAAAAAATTTTGAAAAAATCTCTTCGGATATGTTTACTTAAAGTTTAGCAGATACCTTATAAATTTTGTATAATTTTCTTTTGGCGTTATATAGTAGAAATAAGCGCCGACCCATCGACACGAGATTAAGGTGCCAAATGTAACGATATGGGATTAGGGTTAATCATAAAAAATTTAGTTTATATTTTTTTTATTTATGTTACAATTGAATTAATATTATTTTCAAAAAAGTTTTCAAATAATCTCAATGTTAATTAACAGAAGCTATAAATAGTGAAGTCAATGAAATCAATACAAAAAACTAAATATTTAAAGCTACACAGAAATAATTTTAACATTTTTTTTTATACTCAGCAGACACTTCAATATTTTGGGAACACTTTGTCGTAAAAAGAAAACTTGGTTGTGCAACGCTAGCAAATTTGAAAGAAACTTTCCAAACTACTTCGTCCTCTGATGCTTGCAGTCAGACCATGAAAAAATTATTTTCTAAATTGATTGTGCAAAAGTTGAAAATAACTTTTCTAAGCCATTTTTAGGTCATTCACGTGGCAGGGTGAAAAGTTTTTTGTTGAAATAGTGCTTCACATGCCATGTTCGATTGCGCCTTCAGTGTTGAAGGAAGCACTAATGATGATGAATTTAAAAAAAAACTACGCTATAATCTTAAAAAGTTCTTTGTTTTATTTCAGTTTGAAAGTGCAATGCACTTATTGAAAAACTCTACCGAAATTAGAAATGATAATCGCAAAAACCAATCCAATTGGAAACAAAAAACAAACTCATCCAATTGACAATTACAACAGTGTTGCACGTGTTCATGCATGTAAGTCCATAAAAGCGACAAAGCGTGTCAAGCTTTCCACAAATAATCCGCTCCACTCATATTTTCTTTGTAATGTGATTTTAAATGCTGCTGACACTTACGTTCAACATCAAAAGTTTTTACCGGAATTGAGAATATCAATTGTGGCACTGATGGCCACTTAAAACTGATTGAGAATCTGAAAGAGAGCGATGATAAGTGGCTATAAAATTACCTCAATTATATCAAAAAAAAAAAAAAAAGAGAGAAAAAATGTCACACAAGTTTATGACAACTACACAACTACAGTCAGTCAAATCAGAAGAAGAAACCACTTAAGAGTCGTCGTTGCTGCCGTAAACACTGTGAGGAGAAAGCGCATGGGTAGGTAGAACTGGGGAAAATATTTTATGACCGCCGCCGAAATACCTGGGAGGAACCGAGTAGTGAACAGAACAACGAGAAAATAAATTACTACGACGTTTTATGAAGCCAATTTTTCTTGTAGTTGTCAATTTTTTTGGCTGCTTGAGTGGCGCACATACAAATGCGCTCGTTTGTTGGATGAACGCAGAAATTCAGAAATTAAGAAAATTGCTTTTGATTAATTATGCGAAATGTCGATGGCCACTTATTTTATGCGGTTAAAAGCGGAGACCGAAAATAACTGTTATGTAAAAACCTTTAAACTAAAAAATTATTAAGAAAAAGCTGGCGCACCTGGTCGCACTTCCAAGTACCTACAAAATGCTTAATTTTTGGAGTTCTTTCAAATTCGCTTTGATTTTAAATTTTGGCAAAAAAGCTAAGAAATATCAGGTATTTTTAAACTCATAAAATTTTATTCAAACCAATGCTGCATTTTGTAACTTTTACTTTTTGAAGCGGAAATGAAAGTCCTTTTGTGACATATATTGGTTTCTGCTTTTCGTAAAACTTATACTGTACACCTACACTGTCCTTTCAATATATTACAGTAAATTTAATAATCGTTAAAAAAAAGTTACTCTAAGACTTTTATTTAAAGGATAAAGTAATAAAAGTCCTAAAATTTTTTTTACTTTTTTTCATGTTTGATTGTTTTTCGTTTTGTTTTTGTTTAATTTTTTTTTTCAATGTATACTTATCAAAATTGCGTGCGAACAATTAAATTTGTTTCTTACTATTTTTGAGTTTTTTTTATAAAAATTTTTCAAAATGTCATTGTAAGAATCATAGCAACCAGTGGCGGATCCAGGATTTCATAATGGGGGGTCCGAGGTATTTTAGAAGGGTGTTTTTATAAAAATCAATTTCGTGAATAAAATATGGCATTATTCGCGCTGCATGTCGTGACTAGCCAATGAAAAAACTAATAGCTCTAGATATCTTGTAAAAAAAATTCTAAAAATAGTAAAGGACTTTGATTCAAAATTACAAGAATAATTGGCGGTTTTTATACATCGTGGGACACCTTCATAAATAATTACGCCTATTTAAGATACAATATATTATAACATGTGTTGGAGCCAACTTGCAATTCAACCATGTATAGTTTAAGTACGAAAAAAATATCAACCCTGTTTGTAACTTCTTTACTTCTTCTTCTTGTATTAACTGTGACTCAATTCACTCCAATAAAGTTCTTCAAACGAAACGGTCGTGTTTATATATAATATAATATATTTAATTGCGCTTTTCTCTAACAACATGTGTTGCTATATAACGGCAAGAAAGTTACCATGAAAGAGCCGTTGCAGCTTTTCCTTATCGTAACGGTGACACCCTGTGTACTCTTAACTCGAAATTTTAAATAGCGCGCCAACGAAATCGCGATGACGGCGCCGAGTGATTTTTCCCTAAGTTTTTTTGGTGAATAACTAGGCTATCTTTAAACATGCATGAACATGCTTCTATTCTTTTGTTTCTTTCAACGAGCAGAATACATTGTGTCGAGCATTTGTTGACAAGTAGTTAGTTTGATTGTTAATACGCCTCCTAACATGAAGAGAACATTATTTTCTTATTTCGAGCGCCTTGATCCAGAATCAGAACCAAAAACAAAAAAGAAGGAAAAACAGGTAAAGTTAAAAATTTGTATCCAAGAACAGTCGGTGTACAGTTGGGGCTCAAATTAATAGAATCACTATGAAAAATTCAAGTTTCAGCCATTTAACTGATAATAATCAAAGAATAGTCTATTTTTAATATGTTGTTTATTAAATTTCTATAATACGACAAAAACAATATTCAAACCAGTCTTTTATTAAAAAATATCAAAAAAAATAATCAAAAAATCAATATTTTGCGTGAGCACCTCGTGCAGCAATTAAAACCGGAATCCTTTTGGGTATGCTTTCAACGCATTTTAAGCAGTTTGTTTTTATTTGGTTGTCATTTTTCCAAATATTTTGCAGTCTTTCGCTCAGTTGTTCTTTATTTGTAATATTATCTTTCGATATTTCTGTCTTTGTTGACTCTTAAAGGTTTTCAATTGGATTGAGGTCTGGTGAGTTTCCTGGCCAATTAAGAACCTGAATTTTTTGCTCTTCCAAAAAGCTGCTCACAAAAAGCCAAATATATCGAACGGTAATTTCGACAAAGCAATGATTGCTACAATGTTTCACATTATACAAAAAAGTAGCATTTCCTAACATTTTTGCAAACTACACGTCATTAAACTCGGCAATTTGTTCCTCTACAGTATGATTCTAATAATTTGAGCACCCACTGTAAGTAAAAAGTTAACGTTTTTTGTACAAGATATTTTACTGTAAACAATCATTCTGTGTATACAAGTGTTTTCACTCCAAATTCAAAATGGCAGATCCAATAACAAGTTTCAAGCGAATTACATTAAATTTTCGAAAGATCGTGCGCCATATTGGATCTGCCATTTTGGATTTTAAAAAACTAACATCAGATTTGTAATCATCGACACCAATGTCGAACATACATAGTTTTTTAAGCATCTGTTGCGCCATTAAAGAGGGCGTTAAGAAAATGAATTTGCATGTCTAAAAGTCTTAAATTCAAAATAGTATAACTTTTTTTTCATTCATCCTAGAAGTCTTTTAAAAAATGGATTTTAAAGCTACAGAGTATTACTTTGTGATTCCGTTGTGGAAAATAAAAAAAAAATTTACCTTACTAAAAAAAAATTCATAAAGATGTCCAAAATCGGCATTTCTTGACTATTTAACCACAAATTGCCAAAAGTCCTGACGTGCTGGAGCATTTTCAAGATCAAATTCGTTTTCAGCACAAAAAAAACTTCAAGAGACACTCGTAGCCGTTTTAGAAATTGGACAAAAATGAAATTACGCAGGCCTGTGTAATTATTCAAAATTTTGAATTGCGTCCGTCGTATTTTAATTGTTTTTATTATAAAATAAATTAAAACTGGAAGAAAAATCTAATAAACTGCTAATGCATATAAAAAAATATTGTTTTTTTTAACTTGACTCATACAGAATTGAGACATAAAATTTCAGAGCATGATTCCAATGGGGGGTCCGGACCCGAAAACCCCCCCGTGGATCCGCCACTGATAGCAACCCATGATTATAAGAATCACAGCAAACAGTGATTGTAAGAATCATAGCAAGCCATGATTTGTGAGAATCATAGTTGGCTATGTACATTTTGGTTCAGCCGTTATTCCTAGTTTTAATATGTACAGTTAGTTGAAATAAAGCAACCGAGCAGTGGAAACGTGCGTTTTACTTTTGCGGTTATATAAAGGTAAAATTACCTTACAGTCATTCGATTTTTTTTACTTAAATTTTTCTTTCAACTTTTCAGTTTTATATTTTCGCTTTTTTAAAGGATTTTTTTTTGTTTTGTTTTTGTGAAAGTTTTTCAAAATGTTAGTAGAAATTTTTTTTACATTTAAATTTTTCTGTTGTTCCAGTTTTATATTTTCGCTCTTTTTAATGAATATTTTTTTAACTTTATTAAACAATTTCTTTTTATTATTTTTTTTTACATATAATATTTTTGGTTATTTATAGCCTTTAATAGAACCGCCATTTATAATACTTTTTAAAATTTGTTAAAAAACAATTAAACATTTTTGTTTACTATTTTCAATTTTTTTTATATGAAATTAGTTTAAAGTTTCATTAATAATTGTTTTTTTTTCAATTTGAACTTTTTTAATATTTTTAAATTTTTTATAATATAGTTTTGGATTTTTTCAAAGGATAGCTCTCCAAATCTCTTTAGTTTCTTTTTCATAAAAATTTCTTTTAATATATTTTTTTTTAATTTTTGGGATTTTCATGGGTATATATGTATGTATATACATAAGTATATAAGTGCATAAGTATATGAGTACATAAGTATGTAAGTATAAAAGTATATGAGTATATAAGTACATAAATATATAAGTGCATAAGTATATGAGTATATACATAAGTACATAAGTATAAAAGTACATATGTATGTATATACATAAGTACATAAGTCAGTAAGTATAAAAGTACATACATAAGTATATAAGTATACAAGTATGAGTGTATAGGTACATAAGTATATGAGTATATAAGTACATAAGTATATAAGTACATAAGTATATATGTAAGTATAAAAGTACATATGTATATAAGTACATAAGTATATAAGTACATAAGTATATGAGTATATAGGTACATATGTAAGTATAAAAGTACATATGTATATAAGTACATAAGTAAGTAAGTATATAAGTATATGAGTGTATAGGTACATAAGTATATAAGTGCGTAAGTGTATAAGTATGTAAGTATATAAGTATATATGTAAGTACATATAAAAGTACATAAGTATATAAGTACACATAAAAGTACATAAGTATATAAGTATACAAGTATGAGTATATAGGTACATAAGTATATGAGTACATAACTACGTAAGTATATGTATAAGTGGATAAGTATATAAGTACATAAGTATATAAGTATATGAGTATATATACATACATATGTATGTACATAAGTGCATAAGTATATAAGTATAAAAGTACATAAGTATGTAAGTATATAAGTATGTAAGTATTTAAGTATATAAGTATGTAAGTATATAAGTATTTATGCATATAAGCACATGAAATATATAATTAAAAAAAAACCACCTTCGACTATTTAATAATTCTAGTATGTAAGAGGGACGCTTAATAAGTTCTAGACCGAAGTTACTTAAAAATATGGTTCTTGATTTTTCAATATCCCCTTCAAGTGAAATTAGTTAGCACATCGTGAGTTTTATGCACCATAAAAAGATATTCTTTAGATTTCCCTTTAAATTCTACGGTCATCTTCATTTCATTATCGCCCCACAAACTTCGCCCCGTAACTCCTTTTTTAAAATTGAAAAAGGGGAAAAGTCACTGCAAGCCAAATCCGGATATTACTAAATGTTCAAGCAAAATCTCCGCAATTCATTCTGTGCTAATTGGTAGTTCTTCTGCTACCTGCTACATTTTTATTCTTGGATCGTCCGGCACCGGTTTTTCGGCGAATCGAATTTCATTAGAACTAAGAATTGTTTTATTGAATGAATGCGCTCGTTCAGCGTTTCCGGTGTCATTGCCACTTTGAGTGGAACTTATGGTTACATTCCAAATGAAATTACGTTCCATTATAGCAGTGCTGTCACTGTTTCATAGATGGCGCTGTGCATGTCGAGCCACTGAATCAAAGCTTCAAACCATTCAATTAAATTAATAACTGACGTCCGAATCTAAGTTTAAAACCCCATTCAGTCAATTACCAGGCGTCGCGCGAATCTAAGTTTCAAACCATTGCATCAAATTCATAAGAGCCATGTGAATCAGAGTTTAAAACCCGCTCAATTTTAGTACAATAAATGGAAAGTTTGAAGAGCATTCTCTATTTGGAATGCCTCCAAAACTGCGTTGATTTTATAAAATTTTTTGCTTGCGGTGTTGAACCAGAGAATCTTGATAAATTCACCGTATTAAATATTTTTCAAAAATTTCTTCATTGTCCATAATTGGCATTTTGTTGCTGAAAACATCAAACAAAAATAAGGAAAATAGAATTAAGAGAAATAAAATGAACAGCGTTCGAGATAAAAGGAACCCATTTTCTTTGAGAAAAAAGGAATTCATGAAAAACTTTCGGGATCGGGAATTTTTACCCTGGGACCGGAGATCTCAGAGGGGCCCGGACTTGAGAGTAATTCGAATTATATGAATTAGACATAATTGGAAAGGGCCCGCATTTGCAATTTTCCCCCGAAGCCCGGATATGCTTTCTACGGCCCTGCGTATGGGGTAGCTTTAAATGTTGCTATTATTCCTTGATTTAAAGGTTGCAACACCGATGTAGTGTTGGGCGGTAAAAATTCAACTTGAATAGTAGGATGGCATAAATCAGTTGCATGAGGTGGGGCATTGTCTAAAAGTAGTAAAACTTTAAGTGCCAAGTTTTTTTTTTAATAATTTTCTACGTCAGGAACAAAGCCATTCATTAAATAAACTGGCAGTCATCCATGCTTTTTCGTTCTTGACGACATTTTTTTCCAGAATAAATCCGTCTTATCAGCGTTGAATATTTGATCTGGTAAATAATCATATTCCTTAACAATTTTTGCAAACGCTTCTGGACATTTATCCGCTGCATCAGCGTCTGCGGCTGCTATTTCACACTGTCTTTTCAAATTGTGAAATGCATGTCGCTTTTTGAACTTCTCAAGCGATCCTTTGCTCTGTTTCCTTTAAATAATTGAATATTTTTAATGCTTTCTGCTTAATTACATTTCCATCTAAGGGCAATCGCTTTTTCGTCATATCTTCTATCCACACCGTTAGCGCTGGCTCTATTATCTTTGCTCGTTGTCGAGAAGTGATTTTTTCGAGTGCCGATGATCCAGATGATAGCGGGCATCTTATATTCTCGTCGTAAAGTAAAATGTGTAGGAAAATCATTTCGTTTTCAGAAGTGTGTGCTGATGAGCAAGAACTTACTCGATATGCAAGACAAAATCGATGTGAATGATACATCCTGACATGCCGCTTAAGTCCGGATATCGTAGAGCATCTTTAGGGGTAATGAGCGTGAAGGATGGACATTTTGACAATCTGAGGCCGGTGCCTTTCAAATATAGATTGCGAAAGTACTTACTAGGTTGGTATGCTTGATTTGTTTCCCTTGGACCTTGAGAGGAAGCAATGTGTAAACTCCATAAATATGGTTTCTGGCACGAAGATGGATCTCCGGGACATAGAGAAATCTTTGAGACGCTAGCTGAGCAATGTCCGCTGTTTTTGGCACCTAAGAACGATCTTATGCCCATAGTTTCATTTGGAAGGAAATTTGATGTCAAATTTCGATTGCGTGAGCAATGCAGTAATCCAGAATGCATTCAAAGAAGTTTCCTTTACCTAATGAAATAGGTAGTAGGTTAAACTATATGTAGTAACAAGTAGCATTACGCTATTGGAGGAATTAGAACTGTTTTTCAAATGGAAAATTTTGCCAATCCGAAAGTAGCAGAACGGATAATTGGGAGGAGATGGAATGGGGAACAGATTAGAGACTTTAATGATAGTCAAATTGCTCTGTAAAGTAAGAAGAAGCTTAATTATGTTGCAAGACAGAATAGGCCTGTACCTATATGAGTTGCAAAACACCGCAGTGTTCAAGGAAATGCGCATCAGCGGTTATCCCACAGCGACTAGAACCACTACTAAAAATCAGTTCTACAGGAATCATGAATTGGATCAGCGATAATGCATGCAATTTACATAAAGAGCGACGATGATCCAGTCTAGAACGCTGCAGAACTGTAAAGTGTTTTATGACAAGCCCGAACAAGAAACTGTCGAACTTTCTTCTAAAACTTGGAAGAAAAGGCGTACGGTTGATGGTCGATACAACCCCTATAGATTATATGACCACCATTAGAATCATTGAGGGCCTCCTATCTTGCTTAGAGAAAACGGATAGCACTGAGCACTTTCTCTGTGAGTGTCCTGCCTTTGCCAGAGCAAGACTACGAGTTTTGGGTTCCGATGTCGTGAGAATGAGAAAAAATCGTTTTTTCCAAAGTGGAGGATATTTTCAGATTCGGCAAAGAATCTGGAAAATTCTCACAGGACTAGGAAATTCTCTCTGTCTCTGCGTCTGTCTCTGTTACTGCTTTCCTTTCGTTTTTGACTATCAATCCTTTTACTTGCCAGAGCTTCGAATACAATGGGCTTTTTTGCCTGAGTGGCTTAGGAGTTACCAAATCTCTTGGTGCTTCTTGGCTCCCCTCAAAATTCAGTTCAATTTCAAGGCATGGGTATGTTTAAAGTTTGTTTTTAGTCAACTAAATGTATGATATATCCGCTTCTTCTATGAAAGAATTTATTGGGGTCATACTGCATAATAGCGTCATATTGGCGAAATTTCGCGATCAGTTTTGAATTTAAAAATTAATTCACAAAGTTTAATTCTGGGATTAAGTTAAAGCATTTCTTTTTTTTTAATATCATATAGGGTTTTTCAATAGGTGCGCTTCAACTTTTTTCCGATAGGGAGGGCGAACGACGCAATATTTTTTATTTTTCGCTTGTCATTTGTAAACTTCATTAGTATACATTTCATCATGGAACGCTACACACTTGAGCAACGATTGCACATCGTGCAAATTTTTTATGGAAATAATCGTTCTGTTGCTGCTACTTTAAGAGCATTACGGCCATTTTACGCCCATTTAACAAGCCGACGCGTTTTGGGGTTATGTGAAGTCATTGGTCTACAGTAACAAGCCGGCGATTTTCGTTTGCACCATATATTATATTTATTTATAATTTAAGTTAAAAAACCCCTTTTTGCTACCATTTTTAGCAAAAAGTATTTAATTTTTTCCTCTTTCTTCGTCCTTCTTAAATGCGATCTTTTGTAAGAGAATGTCAAAATTCTAATGCCACTAATGAGCAAACCTTTAATAGTTGAATATTGCAACAATATCAGCTACCCTTTCTTGATTTTGCTGTCTATCCAAAACTTTAATTTTGGTTTCCATTGTGAAAAATTTTCGTTTCAACGACGTATCTTCCTTTCCTTTTGGCATTTTCAGGACCTCAATTAAAATTTAATTGATTTAAGCTATAAAAAACTAAAATAAACTTAGCGATTATGAAATATGTTCAGGTTGATTTTCACAAAATAAACTTGTGAGACAAAAAATACAAGCATATAAATCCTCTGCCTTTAAAAGTTTCGAAATATAGTTTTATGAAAAATTTTTAACAAAATTGTTTCACAAATGTTTTAAAACTTGATGATGTAATTCTCACGACTTCTTTACTGTGAATGACAAGACAAACATAAAAATTCAAGAACTCTTTCAAAATGTAATTTTCGGGTAATTCCCTTTTTACTAATGTGAGCAAAAAGTAAGGTGAATTTATTCGTCAAACTTCGCGGGATTAAAATTTCGCTCTAGTTATTTTTTTCATGAGTTGGCAGCACTGTTAATAACATCTGGGCCAACTTTCATGTGAATGTCATTATCAGTAATATATTTACGCTTGTGTTTACCAAACGACCAAGAGTGCATTTTTCGATTTTTACAATGTCTGATTTGATTGAGCAGAGAAGTGCCATCAAATTTTGTTTGCGGAATTAAATTTCGGCTGCGGAAACGTTTAGCATGTTGCAGAAGGCATTTGGTGATTCGACCATGTCGCAGAAAAATGTTTATAAGTGGAAGACTTCAAAGAGGGTCGAGAACGTGTTGATGACTTGGAGCGCTCCGGACGACCATCGACGTCAACAGATGACCAACACGTCAATAAAGTGAAGGAGTTAGTGCTCAAAAATCGTCGGTTGACTGTTAAAGACCTTACTGATATGATCGGAATATCAGAAGGATCTGTGAAAACCATTTTGGAAGACCATTTGGGCCTACAAAAAGTCAAATCTCGTTTGGTACCGAAAACTCTCAATTTCTTGGAAAAAAGTCGTCGCGTTGATGTGTGTGAAACAATGCTTTCAGACTATCAGGATAAGCTCAAATGCATCACTACGGGAGATGAGACTTGGATCTAAGGGCGAGGCCAGACCGAAAAGAGCACGTCAAAGTCGTTCAAAAATAAAGGTCATGATGACAGTTTTTTTCGATTTTGGTGGTGTGGTGCAATATGAATTCCTTCCACCTGGCCAAACTGTTAATAACGAATATTATTTTAGCGTTATGCGTCGTTTACGTGAAGCAATTCGTCTAAAAAGACCAGAATTATGGGCCAACACCTCTTGGTTTTTGCATCACGATAATGCACCGTCTCACACTGCACTCGTTCTTCGTGACCATTTCGCCAAAAATTCCACGCATATCGTTCCGCAACCACCGTATTCGCCTGATCTGGCTCCGTGTGAATTCTGGCTATTCCCAAAACTCAAGAGACCACTCCGGGGATCGATTGAGGAGATAAAAGCTGAATCGAAGAAGGTGCTGATGGCTATACCGGAAATGGACTATTTGGCATGTTTCGGGGATTGGAAAAATCGTTGGCATAAGTGTATTTCATCGAGGGGGGATTATTTTGAAGGGAATGAAATTGATTTACAAGAATGAATAAAGATTTTTCATTTTGCAACCAAATTCACCTAACTTTTTGCCCACAGTATATTTTCGGGAAAGTCCCTTTTCATTCTTTTATGAAAATGTGTGTGCAAATGTTAGAAAAAATTGCGTTGTAACTTTGCCGTTAATTTGAAAATCGCTTTGTAGGGGTACCGCGTTAAAGGAAATTTTCCGCATTTTGCGAACCGCGTTGTAGCGAAACCGCGCTAGAGAAGTACCCCGTTATAAGAGGGTTAGTTACCTGTACACGGTTTTCTGAGGCCGACGATAGTTTTCCGATAATTTTTTTTTCTTTAGAACGCAAAGATTATTTCTAAAGCATATTTTCTTTATATAAATAAAATCCAAGCCTGCTATTATTATTAAATATATTATATGATATCTTTGAATAAATGAAATAAAACTATTTATTTTATCTAAAAAAATATGACTGAATTGAATATGAAGGAAGCCATGCACATGAAAGAAAATTTCAAATTAGCAACCTCACCGGTCACCTAAGTATCCTAAATAAAATCAAAAACACCATAAACTTGGCTCAAGTTTCAGACCACATTGACCCAACCCTCTGTTTCACAAAAGGCTGCACAGTTACCTTTCCTGAGAGGAACGAGTGGAAACCAAACCCAAAATGGATGAATGATGATTCACAAAAATGGTACACTGATGGATCAAAAACACCTTATGGTCTAGAAGCAGGAGTAGTGGGGCCCAGTAACCACAAATCATTCACTCTCACCAGGAAGACCACCATCTTCCAAGCGGAATTATACGCAATAATGGAAGCAGCAAACATCATGCAACGTAGAAACCACAAGACAGTAAAGATTAGAATACTCTCGGACAGCCAATCAGTTCTAAAAGCTTTAGATAGCTATACTTACAACTCAAAAACTCTCTTAGAATGCCATAAAGCACTCAATAACCTGGCATCCAAAAACAATATCTCATTAATTTGGGTACCAGGACATGAGGGATATGACGGCAACGAAAAGGCAGACTTTCCTTTCCTTTTCCTTTCCTAGTCCCATTTTTGGATTTAACTTAACGTACTCTTTCCTCTTTTGTGGACTTTAGTCATAGATGAACTTCTCCACAAACTGAATAACCTAGGATATCACACTCAGGGCTACGCTGATGACCTAGTAGTTTATGTATTAGGCTGGCATGAGGAAACCATTTCGGATCGCATGCAGCAAGCCCTTACAATAATAAACAAATGGTGCACGGAAAAAGGGCTCTCCATTAACCCATCCAAAACAGCACTTGTACCGTTTACTAGAAGAAGGAACATACATCTCAAATGTCCGACCCTTAATGGAACAACACTTCAACTCTCGAGAGAAGCGAACTATCTTGGCGTCAGTCTTGACAAAACGCTTACGTGGAATTCCTATATTGAGAGAGTTACTTCAAAAGCCACAAGGGCATTCTTTGCCTGCACAAGGCTTTTTGGTAAGACATGGGGACTAAACCCTAGAATGACCTTCTGGACACTCACCACAGTTGTGAAACCCTGACTATCACTTATGCATCCTTAGCATGGTGGCCCAAGGTCAAGCAAAGAAAAGCAGTAAACGAATTAAACAAACTGCATAGCCTGATATGTGTTGGTATTACAGGGGCTATGAAAACATGTCCATGAACATACCACCGCTTTCAATCTTAATTGAAAGGGAAGCTCGCTCGAGTGCCTTAAGATTAAAAGGTATGTCTGAACTTAAAAGTGGGAATATGAAAGGACATTTAAAGATCTTGGAAGACTTCCTACATAGTCCCATTCTTCATAGCGATGATATACTATCACCCAAACCAATACTCTTCAGGAACTTTCAAGTTATAATTAATGAACGAACAGACTGGAGAACTAACTCTATCACTTTCAAAGCTGGCTCCCAGCTATGGTTTACTGATGGGTCCAAATCGGAAAATGGTAGAACAGGAGCAGCAATCAATGGACCTAAATTCAAAAAATCGATTCCGATGGGATTCTACCCAACAATATTCCAGGCAGAAATACATGTCATCGAAATATGTGTGAGAGAATGCCTTAGCAGGAAAATGAGAGGTACTCACATCTACATACTTTCAGATAGCCAAGCGGCTCTAAAAGCCCTTCTATCAACAACTATCACCTCCAAATTGGTAAATGATTGCCTAAACCTTCTCAACACGTTAGGGAACCTCAACATAGTAACACTAGGCTGGATTCCGGGACATGAAGGACATGAGGGAAATGAAATCTCTGATGACCTTGCAAAACAAGGAGCAAATATGCAACTTACTGGTCATGAGCCTTTCTGTAGACTCACAAAAGGCCACATTAATGTTTTCCTTAGGAAATGGGAAGAAAGAAAATTTGCTGCACACTGGCTAAACTGTGCCGGTCAGCGTCAAGCCAAACTATTCCTAAGTCCCAACAAAGGAATATCTGACAAGCTACTCTCACTAAGCAGAGTAGATCTGCGTCTTTTAACAGGATATCTTACAGGTCACTGCAGCCTGCGGTATCATCTAAATAACATTGGTCTATCTGAGACCAATGCCTGCCGCTTTTGCGAAATGGACATAGAAAGCTCAGAACATGTGTTTTGAGAATGTCCTGCATTGGGCAGACAGAGACTTCATCACCTTGGTGGTATCGTAGTATTTCCATGCAATCTTTGGAACAACAAACCCAAAATTGTGGTAAAATTTTTAAAAAGCCTAAAACTCTAGGGTTACAAAAATAGGCCTTTCACAATAGGTCGCAGTGCGTAATGGCCTTCTAATAATAATAATAATAGAAGGAAAAATTTTTTAACAAGTTCATGCTTATCGATAAAGACCTACAATCACTCCGCCAGAAGGAGCTGGTACAATTCATAAGCATACTTAACAGTCAATAGACAGCATAGGGTGCACAATAGATCAATATGGTCGCAGTGCTAAAGGCCCATACCTTAACCGTTTACTACCATTAACCATTAAGGAAGCCATGGTTCACCAATGGTTGTGACGCCAAGAAGAAGAAGAAGAAGAAAAATATTATTTTAGCTTAAAAAAAGTTTAAATATAAACCGTATCTTTGTTTGTGGAAAAAAGCTACAAATCGAGGTGCAACTTTTTTTTTTTGTTTTTTTTTTTAATGGAAATACTTTATTTGCAATCTATCTTAGAATACAGATATTCAGCAAAAGAGATCTTATTACCTAATGACAGCATAGTATTTACACTGGGGCAAAACTACATAGAAAACTATAGAATTTTTTCTTTTTACAATTCTTATGCATATTTTATGTTGTTAGATTTAATTTTTACTCGAAAATTGTATAACTTACTTCATGCATAACGTATATTAGAATTTTAAAATTTATTGGAGCATTTTAACAATTTCATATTTAGCTCTTTTTTTTATTATTATTATTAAATTGACAAATTTAAAGGAATGGCAAGTCTAAGACATGATTACGCTTTAATCGTCTAATTTCATTGGTTGTGTCCAACAAGCAAATAGCATTTGTGTTTACATGATTTGACAATCGTTCAATGTATCTGTTAGAATATACTGATATTTCTCTCTTAACAAATGGAATACCTAGATCCATGTGTATGGCTTCGTTTATGCTAAACCAAGGTGGATTAACAAGTGTTTGTAAGGTCTTTGACTGGTAGCGTTGCAAAATCTCCACATTTCACTTACTAGCAGTTCCCCAAAGCTGTATACCGTAGGACCATATAGGCTTCAATATAGCTTTATACAATCTAACCTTGTTTTCTACACTAAGTAGTGATTTGCCACCAAGTAGCCAGTACATTCTTAAAGACTTTTAAGCTGTTGATGCTTAGCATTAATATGATTTTTCCATGTGAGGCGTCGATCAAGATGCATTCCCAAGTACTTGACTGTGTCGCTAGTAGGAATTTGATGACCATTTAAATACACTGGAGGACATTGTTCTCTTCTTAGTGTAAATGTAACATGAATAGACTTTTCATGATTAATATTAATTTTCCATTTATTGAGCCAAGTTACCAAAGTGTGTAAGTGATTTTGTAGCAGGGAGGAGGCCTCTGCAGGGGACTCACTAGATGCGATGAAGGTTGTATCATCAGCAAAAGTCGCCACTTCTACCTTTTCTGTTGTCGGCATGTCGTAGGTAAATATCGTATACAAGACTGGGCCTAAAACGCTACCCTGAGGTACACCTGCTTTGATACTATATATTTCGGATGACGCATCTTGGTGCTTTACATAAAAGTGCCTGTCGCTTAGATAAGATTTAAGCACTAAGTAAAAATGCGCTGGTAAAAGTTTTTTAATTTTAAAGAGTAGTCCCATATGCCAAACTATGTCGAATGCTTGTTGTACGTCAAGAAAGGTTGCAGAACAGTATTCTTTTCTTTCAATCGCATCTGTAATAATATTCACAATTCTATGATATTTTGATCCTCAATTACAGGTAACATTCTTTTCAAAAATATAAATAGGACTTGACGTTATTTTCAGGTTTGTTTGGTTTTGGGACCATTACTACAACAGCACACTTCCACTGTGTAGGGTAATGATTTACATTCAAGTTACCATTATATATTTGTGTGAGTAACTTTATAGCATTTTGTGGTAAAGCCTTCACAACTCTACCAGCAATACAGTCATATCCAGGACTTTTACAGTTATTCAGTCGGGAGACTTCTTCAGTAACTTCGTCATCTGATATTTGTGTGATCGGGAGGTCCATTTGGCACGGAGATTCGATGAAGTTTAGAGTATCTGTATTGTTATTATTCCTATTCGAAGTATTAGGCTGAAAAGTCAGATAAGAGGTGTTTGGCAAAAGCCTCTGCTTTTGTTTCATCACTCCTACACCATAATCCATCAAGATTTTTAATGGCAACATTACGTTTCATCGGTCGTTTTAGGTACTTAGTAGCTCTCCAAAGTTTGTGCTCATCATATTTTGTGGGTTCGAATTGTTTCAAAAATGAATTAAAAGACTGGTTTTTTAAGTCAGCTAGCTTCGATTTTAGTTCTTTTGTTGCTTTATTTAGAGCCCTTTTATTGTTTGGATATCTATTTTCCTGCCAGATTTTCTTAGCCTTCTTTTGGTATTTATGAGCATTATTATATCAGCAGGGACGTGTATTTGATCGTTGGGAGGTGATTGCTCATTCGAACTTGACATATAGGCGGCCTCGTGAATAAGGTTTGTTAATGATTCAACTGCTGCATCTATATCGGTGCCTGTATATATCAGCACATTTAAGTTAATATGATTTTCGATCCAGTTTTGAAAGGTTTTGAGGTCAGTTTTTGTGTTTAGGACCTTGTACTTTTTGGACGTATGGTGGACATTATCATCAAAAGTTACTATTAAAGGTGAGTGGTCGGAGCTAAGATCATTACTATGCTCTATGCTTAATTTGTGACTGGGGATACCAAAATATACTGCAACTTAACCCAGTGTAAACAAAAACAAACAATAAATAGTTGTGCCTACCGAAGGTTTATTAAACATACCGCGCTTCAAGGCGAAAAACGGGTTAGAGAATTTTTATAAACTCTGATGTTTAGCTTATTTTTATCAAAGAAAAGCTAAAACATCTTCAATTTATTACGCTTTGCACACTCCTTATATGTACCTGCATCTGAAAATATATATGAAAGTTAAGGAATGAATACGAAACGTGGATAATAACCGAATTTAGGCACACATAAATACAGAAATCCATCCGTGTGCGCGTGTGTGTGTGTGTGTGCAACGCAGTCTCAATACGAATTTATTACAAATGTTCGACCAGAAGTAAATAACTTTTACGAGATTTGTAAGTGCACACAAGCATGCAGGGTTACATATTTTCACACATACATACATATGTGCTATATATTGCACATACACACATACGCACACTCACTGCTATGCAGCCACCAGCTAAGCGAATTGGTGTTAGTGATTATGACCGTCAAAATTATTATAGTTGTATTCGAACAGTTGTGGCTACAATGTTTCCATAAAATAATATTCCACCGAATATTCAACATTGAATGGAAATATTGTAGAAGAAAAAAAAAAAACAGGGGGAAAAAATAGCAGACACACTTCACTGGAAAGCGCGCACAGCTGCCGTGTGTTGGGGGTGTACAACATGGAAACTTTAGCTATGAAAGCCACATAACAGCCACATAAAAAAGAGAGCTGCACATAGGCACGCATGCATGCACACGCACACTCACACCACTGCATTTCCCGCTAGCGGGGTCAATGGATGCCAGCAGCGAAGCCACCATATTGGCATGCGCACAAATGAGTTCCACAGCTCTTATTGGATGCCAACGCGCGGCCAGCGCAAGAGCAGATAAGCAATTGTGGCGGTACGAACACGCCTACACTCGTGCGCTCTTACTCACTCACAGATGGGAGGCTGCCTTGAACAAAAAAAAAAAATAAAAACCAAAAAAAAGAGGTGCGTAGTGGAAGTGCTGGTAAATACTTTTACATAGAGGGATGGATGCCTGGACGCTGGTTGTAGCTCAATAGCTTTTCATCACAAATTCATATACACCTCATCCCCAAGTGCAAGCGCGCGTACATACATGCATGCATACATATCTGCACATATTTGTATTTGTATCTACTCGTTGTGCACGTAAGATGAAATGTACGTCTTGAAGCGTACTGCTGCACCAACTTCGACTGGGATTAATGATGAGTCAATTAACTCTACATTCTTGGAAGCCATACATATCGGCTGTGCTAACTGCATGCATTCCGCTACTCCTGCTGCCACCCGACACCAGCTACACTTCTCTACTTTATTTTTAATTAAATAGAAAAACAATGTAGTAGTTATTATTTTGCAATTTTTTTCTGTTTGTTTTTTTCTTTTTCTACTAATACAAATTGTCACAGTCACGTAACGAGGCAAACCCGAACAGGTGTTTATTAGATTGACAGCATTGCTCGGCTCTCATTGCCAGCCTGAACAGCCTGCCTGCCTGCCAGCGCGCAGATCTGGCAGATGACAAATATCTACACATTTTCGTTTTTCAAATGTGACTTGACACATCCTCTGACAGTGCACAGTCGACTTATGGACATAGTTTGATGCACGTCTAACCTTGAAAAGTGGGGGAAAAAAATACGATTTTAATATTTGAAACTTTTGCGTTTCAAAAATTTCAACCAAAAATTATAATATATACATGCATACATACATGCATATAACTGTATAAAGGTGGATAAATATCACCCCCATACAAACTTGCACTCAAACGTAGTAACACAGATTCATCAGATTTGCTAATTCCACCAGTTTTCTTGCCATTTTAATTACAATGTTTACGTCTGCGTTCAAATGGAAGAAGAAGACGACATTGGGTTTGAGTGACTAGATATGACATTTGAAGGTGAGCTATAGCATAGATACGCATATGTGTGTGTACATGTATACATACCTACACATACATATATACACTAAGCAGATTCATGTCTGCCATACCGCATTTTAAAGCTGAACAGTACAAATTTCATTTAATTTGGCATGAAAAGTGTAGCCGAAATTTGTTGCATTTTGCGAGCACAAAAATAATTAAAAATTTGTTAAAGAATGGTTAAATTTCAAGGGCCGGTGTTGATTTTGAATAAACTACAATTGTTTTAAGAAATTATTGTCATTTCTCTTCATTACAATAATATTGGTATGACTCAATTACGCACAAAACAAAATATCGGCCAAATGCCCGCCGCGACCTCGGCGGCGCACCTCCATCCGAATGGTCCTAATTTTCGATGACGCTGAGGCATAATTGAGGTTCTATGCCGTTAATGTGCTAATTATCTCATCCTTTAGCTCTTGAATTGTTGCTGGCTTATCGACGTACACCTTTTATTTCAAATAACCCCAAAGAAAGAAGTCCAACGGTGTCAAATCAGATGATAGATGGTAGATAATTTTATGGCATTTATTTTTAGAATATGATATTCGGTCCGCCGCGGCTACATATTCCATTCGATCAGCCCAATTTTTGACTACAAGTTGGCAAGTTGCGCCGTCTTCCTGAAGCTAAATATCCCTAATGTTGGCCTGGTTAATTTTTGGAAACAAAAAATTCAGTCAGCATGGCTTGATGGCTAGTGTTCGTCATTCACCATAAACGCAGCTCCTTCCTCATTCGAAACAAATAAGGATAGCCGATACGGACCTATAAATTTCGCGAACAGATTCATTTTTTTTTTTTGCAAAGTAAATTTCCACTATTTGGAAGCGTAGTTCTAGCGTTAAACGGTTCATGATGACTTGCCAAACCTTATCGAAATGAACACAGTTTGCTCTTTTCAGCTGTCAAACCATCATCATCAGGCATTTCGAGGGTTCCAGTATGGCACATAGAGCCACCAACCATAGTTATCTATATCAGTAGAGCTCATGCAGTTAAAGAAACACCCGATACATACATATGTAGGTACATTCTTCAACGGCGCTTAGGTCAAGTTTGTCCTTCCACTTTTGGCTAACATACAAATAATAGCACTACAGTTTTTTGACTCCTCGATATGACAAATGCTTTGTGTGAGAAGCTTTTCATTGCAGAATGCCGCAGGAAAATCGGTATTAGAAAAAAAGGCTTAAACTGAAACAGAAAGTAATTATTATATCTACTTTAATTTAGTAAAATAGTATCTCCTTCCTTTCTGGAGAGACACCCTTCCAGGGATTATTTTTTGCATTACTTTGGGAGAGCCCAGAACAGCCTCCATAAAGAGCCAATAGAGATTTTATTTAACAAGTGGGTATGATTGTGGGCTGATTGCGCTAACTCAATGCGCCAATATCTGGTTAGATGCCTTAAGTGTGAAAAATAATGGCTCGCGGTAAGAGATGATTTGAGGAAGCAGATTGGCGGCATCGCGTCGACTAATAAAATCAGCAAAATGCAAGAGCGCCAGAACAGTTGGAACGTTTCAAAGAGATACATCGAGGACGTACTACGGAAAACAAAGATAGACCTCAACACAGTGCACACAGCGAAGCCGCACAAACAGAGCCCCAAGAAGACGAGCCTATAACAGAAAGCTGGCTACAAATACGCTGGAGCCAGACTTGCGTGAATAGAATTGGTCCTTTATGGATACCGTTTTGGGTCCTCCCGAAGTAATGCAGAAAGTAGTCCCTGTAAGGGTGTCTCCGCAGAAGGGGGAGATTAATTTAGTGGCCATACAACTCAACGTAGTAGACGGCGGTCGCTGTAAGTGCGAAGGCACTTGGAACCCTACCACACCCACCAAAAAATAAAAAATATTAATAATAAAAAATTATGCAAAATAATAATTTATAATAATATTTCAAATAAATAATAAATATATAAATTAATAAATACCTACCAAATTTCACCAAAGGTACATTGACATTAGAGCTGCGATAAGAGCACCGACACTGACATAGATATACCTATTATGTGGAAGCGGAGCTATTGATCGAGTTTTTTGCGCTTTAGTCGCTCGGCTCTACGTGAAGTTTTATAATAATAAGTGAAATTTCCTACAAAACTTCAAAATTTGTACATAATTTAAAAAAAAGTCCCCCGAAGTTGAATCAAAATCTAAAATTTTTGTAATCAAGCTTTCGGAAAATTTGAAAGCTTGCATTTTTATTGGTCATTTAATTTAGATTTTTTGTTTTTAGATTGTTTTGTAATTTTTTATGTATCTACATATCTATAAAAAATATAGCGTCAAAAATCACTGCATGAATTCATTTGTGATTCCCTGTATTAAGCAATGATGTTAACAAACATAAAAAAATGGATATAAAGCAGAATATCACCATTTTTTTATATTATTGATTTCAGAATTTTCCTTTCTTTAAATTTTCAAATTTATTTATCCTCAAATTTCAAGTAAATAACTTACAATTTGCCTTCTGGTTATCATTAATACCTCACAGAAATAAGTAATGTGCAAAGTTTTTTATACCGATATCTTTCTTGATAGTAACGGTACATTTTTGTTTGGTGTGCCAAAGTCTGTATTTGCAGTCCAATTTAACTATTCACTTCACAAAATTTTTCTTGAGTCATTATTCTTAGTACCGTTATTACAAATTTGTGTTGCGAGATTTGGTTTTCATATGAAATAGGTAGATGTGCAATCAGAGATCAGTATTGATTTGGCAAGCATAGAGAGCAGGTTATCAAAAAATTTTGTATTATTTGCATTGGTATCATAAAGAAAAATGTAAAGTAAATATATTACTTCTTTTGAACAAAGAATAAGTGAATTATTGATGGGTTAATCTGTAGAATGCCACGTGGAAGACATTTATCCGATGAAGAGCGTGGCCTGATTAAAGGGCTAAGCGAAAGTGGCAAAAGTATTCATGAAATTGCTGCTAGAGTAAATCGGCATAGGAATACCATCAGCAACTTATTTAAAAATCCAGAAACATATGATCAACTCAAACGCAGCGGCAGGCCAACTAACATCGACAGCAGATGCAAACGAGAAATTCGTCGTCTGGCTGCTCAAAAAGAAATGTCTGGCAAGGAAATCAAACACCATTTAAGTCTTAAGCTCACCGATAGATGAATACATCAAATTTTGGTCGAGAACGGAACACTTAAATATTGTTTGCGCGGGAGCCGGTGCCAAGGCTATTAGTACGCCACATTAAGGCTCGTTTAGTATTTGCCGGAAAATATGAATTTTGGACTAACAAATTCCGAAACGTTGTATTTTCGGACGAAAAAAAGTTCAACTTAGATGGTCCAGATAGTTGCCAGAAATATTGGCGGGACCTTAGGCAACCACGGCAAATGCGTCATAAGCGGAACCATTGATTCGTGTCTTTGATGAATTGGGCCGCTTTCGGACATGTTGGAAAGTTTCCAATTTATTTTATTCCGACAAGAACCAACGCAGAATGCTATGTTCAAATATTAGAGGAAATTCTCATTGTGTTTGCGGGAAACATATATGGAAACGACTACGTGTTCCAGCAAGACAACGTCCCAATCCATACGGCTTGTTTAACTAAGGCGTTCCTATCGTCAAGAAACATTTCAGTTCTGGATTGGCCAACACTAAGTCCCGATTTAAATCCAATTGAGGACCTCTGGGGAATATTGTCGGCCCGTATTTATACATATTTTCGGCAGTTTGAGACAATCAAAGACCTGAAAAATGCTTTAGTGGAAGAGTGGGATAAGATAGGTGATTCCACTCTTCAAAACTTGACAGACTCTCTGCCTAAACGTATAAATTATGTGCTTTCTCAAACTGGAAAACTTATTAATTATTAGAAAATCGCAAGTTATAGAAACGGTGAAAAAAAGTGTAAAGAAAGGCCAATGCACTTATACTTATTTCATATGAAGCTATTTTAATTCCGTGTTTAATTTAATAAGTTTAGTCAAGTTGAATTTTTGTTGTATAATTTTTTGTTCCTATTTTTCCTAAATATATATTAAAATTATTGGTGGAACCTTTCTCCTGTTTCTTTATAGTTTTTCATTTGAAAATAGCCTTGCACATACCTGTGGGCAAAAAGTAAGGTGAATTTATTTGTCAAAGTTCGCGGGATTAAAATTTCGCTCTAGTTTTCGCACTGTTAATAACATCTGGGCCAACTTTCATGTGAATGTCATTATCAGTAATATATTTACGCTTGTGTTTACCAAACGACCAAGAGTGCATTTTTCGATTTTTACAATGTCTGATTTGATTGAGCAGAGAAGTGCCATCAAATTTTGTTTGCGGAATGAAATTTCGGGTGCGGAAACGCTTAGCATGTTGCAGAAGGCATTTGGTGTTTCGACCATGTCGCAGAAAAATGTTTATAAGTGGTACAAAGACTTCAAAGAGGGTCGAGAACGTGTTGATGACTTGGAGCGCTCCGGACGACCATCCACGTCAACAGATGACCAACACGTCAATAAAGTGAAGGAGTTAGTGCTCAAAAATCGTCGGTTGACTGTTAAAGACCTTACTGATATCGGAATATCAGAAGGATCGGAATATGAAAAGGATCTGTGAAAACCATTTTGAAAGACCATTTGGGCCTATGAAAAGTCAAATCTCGTTTGGTACCGAAAACTCTCAATTTCTTGGAAAAAAGTCGTCGCGTTGATGTGTGTGAAACAATGCTTTCAGACTATCAGGACAAGCTCAAATGCATCATTACGGGAGATGAGACTTGGATTTACGACCCTGAAACAACCGACCAGTCAAGCGAATATCGTGCTAAAGGCGAGGCCAGACCGAAAAGAGCACGTCAAAGTCGTTCAAAAATAAAGGTCATGATGACAGTTTTTTTCGATTTTCATGGTGTGGTGCACTTTGAATTCCTTCCACCTGGCCAAACTGTTAATAAGGAATATTATTTGAGCGTTATGCTTCGTTTGCATGAAGCAATTCCGTATTCGCCTGATTTGGCTCGGTGTGACTTCTGGCTATTCCCAAAACTCAAGAGACCACTTCGGGGAACGCGTTTCGAGTCGATTGAGGAGATAAAAGCTGAATCGAAGAAGGTGCTGATGGCTATACCGGAAATGGACTATTTGGCATGTTTCGAGGATTGGAAAAGATTTTTCATTTTACAAATTCACCTTACTTTTTGCCCACAGATCCGTTTTGAAGCAATGTTTCAATTTTTAAATAAACTGAAATCAAATGTCACTGTTTTTCAATAAAATTTTAATTTTTCGTGGCGAAGATATTGTTTTCTACTATACCTCGAAATGATAGAAAAGATTGAATGAAAAAACATAAGCGAAAATCGCTTTCTTGCACATTTTTTACTAGCTAATACTTGGGATGCGCTGCTACATCTCAACAACTGAACTAAAAGCAACCGGTTGGAAAAATATTAAATAAAATAAGTTTTTAATAATTTTTGGTCTTCGCATTCGGTGGTTCGGCATAGGTAAATGTGGAGTATCAAGTCTAGGGGAAGCTATAAATAGTGGTTCATACGAAAAATATGCGAATATTTTTTAAGATCAATCCAACCTAATTTAAAGACTGTTCTCGGATTTCATTTTTTATCGGTAGGTATACATGGAATACGCGGAATCAGCGTATTTTCCCGCTTTCAAAGAGTTTAAAAATAAATGATTTTGCGATGTAGAATGGCAATTCTGTGTTACGCTGCGTAAAATTCTGAAGGAAAGTACAACAAAAAAAGGAAATTGTGTTGTACATTCCGAGTTTTTTTCTATGAAATTCATTACATGCATGTTGAGATACCATCGGTTGTTGCAAGTTAAGGGCTAAATTTAGTGATACCGACGCTACGTTCACTTCTAACTCTTCTCATGGCTTTCGCTTTCTTTGCTGCTTTCTACTGACAAGATTTTCATTTTTCTGCCATATTTAAAATTTAAAAAATGCAGAAACGGATTCGCTTATTAAGTTTCAAAGGAAGTTTAGAAAGGCAAATAAGCGCACGACGCAGATAGTTTTTCTATTAAAGCAGAGATGATATGACGGTGTAAACACACTAATAACAATAACTAAAGTAGTGAGAAAATCTGGTTGCCGGATTTTGAGTTCTTATTAAATTTCCTTAGCCTCCGGAAAGTTTGTATTCCAAAATGCTTGTTCTTCATAGTTTATATGGCTCAAATGTCCAAATAAACCAAGAAGCGAATGTGAAAAACATAATTTTTTTTTGGATTTTTTTTTAAGTTGAAATGCGGCCTCGTATAAATGAGTTCTTAATAGTTTGAAAGTCTGAAGTTTGTAGAAATATAAAAAAAAATGTTAGCAAGACAATAAAAACACTTCATTACACGCATAGTTTTATCAACTAAATACCGCTCAAATGACTATTAGGGAATATAACAACTTAATAATTTGGTCTACATCCATTATTAAAATGTCTTGTTTTTTATATATAACATAGGAGAACCTTTGAATAATTTTGGGGACCTCTTAATAACATTCATGGCACAAACTCTCTTTGTACACGAATTTGATTTAATACGAGTAAAAAAGAAAATAAATCTTTTTTTACACGAATTGTTTTGATATATGAATTTTTCTTGAATCTCAAAGAGCAAATAGAGTGATATTTTTCAACGCATATACGAAGCGCTTAAATTAGTTTCCGGAAAAGTCTCGGAGACTCGCGTGTATTTTGCTCTCGCCGTTTAATCATTTTTTTTTTTATAATTTATTAATGAATTAAAATGTGTAAGCCCGAAATATATTCTTAAGTGAACCCTAAAAAGGA
>JAYXIM010032956.1:0-29640 GCA_037575425.1 Anastrepha fraterculus
TCGTTCGGAGTCGGCTTGAAACGTTAGGTCCATCCATTGGTGGAACAACGTCAAGGCGAACGTCACAAAGAGGAAGAGAAGCTCGTCCAAACACCCAGAAAGGGTGTACGCGCCAGTTATATATACATATATATCAACACACAACCTTCAACTGCTCAAGGCCCCTAAAATCGTTTTTGTCACGGAAAGAATTTTTTCTTTTTATTTGGGGAAAAACAAAACATATTTTGATACTATATAAATGACCCCAATTTTTCGTGCTTAACAAATCAACTATAAACGAACTTATTAAAAAATATTAAATACTGTATAATATATTTACTGTTATCTTCTGGCAAACGTTTTACTTTATTGAGAATGCTATTTAAATCAAAATGACAGGCTTTTTTTAATACTTTACAAACACCCACATACAGAAGAGGGCACTTTTTGTGTTATGCTTTGACACAGCATAAATGTTAAAAAATAAAACCCAGTAGAATGAAAAAATTTAAATTCTACAACGGACTCAATTAAACCCACTCAAGTCAATTAAACTCACTACATAAAAATCGGTAATAATTTGTACGTTAGTTTTTTTCGCAAATCACCACATTTTTGTGTTCTTTATAAAGTAAAACCGGAGGGAATGGCTTAAAGGGAAATATATATATTTTTTAGAAATTAATAAACTTTAATTTAACCCTTACCGGCCACACGGGATAAATAGTTACCCCAGGCTCAAGAAAAGTGGAATAATAGGTATAATAATTTAAAAATTGATACAAGTAACGCCATCTGTCAATACCTGTAGTTAACAAGTGTGACATTTAACTCCATTATATAAGAAGTGGGAAAAATCCGTAGCGGCATGGCGAACATCAGTTTTATCGACGTGAGGTAACTAGTTACGCTAGTGTGGCCGCAACCGTTGCTCGACATAGATTTTTTTTCGTTTAAATCGACTTGTTTGCAGTGTCAATAAACAAAAATAAGGTAAGTTTTTGATATTTTTTTAATTAAACATTTTTTTCGGTTCTAATCATTGTAGAATCTTGATTGTTCATGCTAAATAATGTATTTTATTTTTATATGATATTGTTTACTACATAAAACTAGCAAACGGCCATTATGCAATAACACGTGGGTTTTTGGTTATAAACATACAATGTACAAACTTTGTTCCATCCATATAAACAATTTGTATGTCTCAAATACACATAAATAAAAAATTGAATTACTTTGACTAAAAAAAAACTTGCATCTACACGCGAGAAATGAAAAATATTTTTGTTGTTTGATTACTGCGTGTTGTTTTTGCTGTCATCTATTCTCACGTGAGAATATATTGGTTTACCACGGTCCCTCTGCTGGCCAGAATGCTCGGTCATCCTTTTAATATGTCTATGACTGGAACAATCAGGAAAAAATGGAGATGAAGATAGCGTCTAAAAATCCTCCTGAAAAAAGTTTTTTTTCACGCCAAAGACGTAACTTTACTTTCCCATACACCAAAGAAGAACAAAGTCGTCTTGCTGACTTCGACTTATCTCCATACCGAACAGATAACGAATAGAAAGCCAAATAGCATTCTCCACTAGAATGATACGAAAGGAGGGACGGATACCTTCGATCAATTGTGCCACTCCTAGTCAGTCGCTCGAAAAACGTATAGGTGGCCGATGCGGATTTTCTTTGGGATGCTCGATCAAGCAGCTGTCAATTTCGCATTATGTGGAAACTCAAGGCCAGTGTCACACGGGAATCCACTTCTGCGATTATCGTTCGGAAAATGCTGATTGTTCATCTCACCTTCCCGATGCTACGCCAGGGATTGGAAGGACAATTTTCTTCGAAAAGAGGTGCAGACGATCATGAAGAGCATCTTAGAAATTGACACCAACCCAGAAATAGGTGACCTGGAAAAAGTTACCTTCGATTCAGCGCGGAGATGCGTGGTGTGTGATCGAAAGAAGGACAAAAAAACACGTGTCGGATGCTCGGTCTGCAAAAGCCCGCTTTGCGACATTCATCGGTTGCCTTTGTGCACTACGTGTATTGGTGAATAAAATGGGACTCTGAGTAAATGTTTTTTTGTTAAAATGTCATAAAAGTAAAATTTGTTAAACTTTTCTGTTCGTAAAAATGTATTTAAAAGCTAATAACACACAAAAAAAGTAAATTTTATGGTATGTACAATAATTTTTTTAATTTTTCCCTTGGCGGATACTAATATTTCTTTAGGTTTGTGGCATATGTTGTGCAAGCAATTCTAAAATTTTAGCCCTTAATATTGAAAAATGGGGGAGTAATGAATTTTTTTTATAAAAAACCCCATTTTTGCGTAACTTTCACATTCATGACAACTTTTTAAAAATCCATTTGTTAATTCAGTAATAAAAATCGTAAGAAATGTTAAAGGAATATTAAACAAATATAACACAACAGGTTATAAGTCTTAGAACATCGAAATATTCTGTAGAGCCGAATTTTTTAGGGTGGGGCCCCGGTGCACAGTGCGGCCGATTCCCAAAAACCTGGCCAAAAGTCGAAAAAAAAGTTTCTAGATAGAGTTTTTTTTGTCTTTGGGTTGGCTACAGTAATGCCTTGAGTAGTGAAAACCGTTCATAGCAACGTCCTGTACCCTAAGTATCCTCTGTATTTTCAGTCGCAACGTGACCTTCGTTTGAGCATCGTATTACTGCCGATGAATAGTGAAAGTTGTACACATTTGAAAGATTTTGTAATGGAGTAAATTGAACAAAACCAAATGGAATCATCTTCGGAAGGTTAGTAAAATACGAGAAATCTTTAGTACATATCAATACCTCGACACAAAATTTTTAGCTGCAGCAATACGTAGATACATTTTTTGCATTTTTTTATAAAATTTGAGTTTTCAAACTGTATAGTAATACAACGCCGTCATATGCTGCTTTAAAACCTATTAAAGGTTACTCAAAAAAGTAATGGTTACTGAATAAAACAAGAGTCAGCTGCTACCACTTGCTACCTTGGCTTTAATCAGCGACCCCGAAAACATATAAATTTACATGCATCTTGATTATGTTCTGGAATATATGCTATTTCACGTGAGGGGGTGGCCAATAGGGGTGGAAGGGGGTGGATTTTCAAAATTTTAAGATCAAATTCGTAATCAGCGACCCCGACAACCCCCGAGTAAGAAATTGTGAATCAATTACTTAATTTTTTGAGTTTTGGCCAGCTTTTCGGGAATCGGCCGCACTGTGCGGTGTGGCCTGGCTGAGGTGTGGCCGGCGAGGGTTCAAAAAAACAAAGTTTCAACAGAAAAAATATTTTCGGTTACCTTCAAAAAATGATCTTTTTACGCGTCCAAAATTTTCGTCAGATGCACGCAGCTTATATTTTTTTCTTTTTAAGAATTTCAGTCTTTAATTACACAAAAAACAAACTTTAAAACCCACACATTAAGAAATATAAATAATTGATTATGCGAACAATTGCTTTTAGACATTTTTGCAAAAATTCATTTATTTGACAATTTATATAATCACAAGAGATGCCAGGTGTTTGTTTTTGTCACCGAGTGTAAACCAAAAAATTGTATTTTTTCGTTTTCCAGATTTAATAGCGGCAAAAAGTTAAAAATATAGCAGCAAGAAGAAAAATATTTTACAGCTATTTTCACTTCCATGGCAACTAAAAGCTTTAAAAGCAACAGTACAATAATTTAATACTCGTATACAAATTTTAATATTATTTCAGGAATAGTTCAAGAGTAAAAGAAAATTTGTAGCATAAATTTAGGGGCGTTAAAATTTTCATCATACGCACATGTTTGCATTAGCTCCCATCATTCTCATACATACTCACACTGCCGTAAGTGCATATATGTAGATGCTGTGTGCATTTTCAATGCTCTAACTAATATACATATATGTATGTATGTGCACTCGACTGTGTATGTATTTTCCAGTATTTTATGTATACTTACTGCTTTCCACTGTTGTTGTTGTTACAATGTGCTTATTTTGCGATTTTAGTTTAATATTTTTTGGTTTCCATTCACTTTGGGAACTTTCTGCCAACACGTGATGCACGTAGCAACTGAGCACTAATGTCGTCTCAGGTATTTACCATGTTCTTATATGTACTTACCCATACTCATATGCCCTTAACATCATAAGCGAAACGTATTTACGAGTATGTGCGTTAAAAAGACATATGAAATAAAATTTTATCAAATGTTCATATTTTAGTTGAACACAGTTGTGCAACAAAAACTATACTTACAAGGGGTGCTATTTATATTTTGGCAATAGAGAACGAAAGTGGTTGATCATAGATGGTAAAAAGAGTAAAATGAAATCCATTATTTTTAAATAGTTGGTGTAGTTATCTGTATCTTGCGTTGTGTAATTGCGATCCAACTAAGATAGATGACATTAGAATGCGTACTACGAGTACAAAACTACATTCTGAGACAATTTTGAAATTATTTGACGCACCATTGCTTGAGTTCTAGTCAAAGCTGCGCACAAGAAAACTGAAAATATGCCTTATTTTACAGTTTTCATTCTTAAAGATGGCAAAAAAGTCCATAGTACTTTTTGGTTCGAAGGCTAAATGTAAAACCCAGTTATGGGTAATTTTGGTTTTATTATTCCATCCCGCTAAATTTTTTACAACTGACAAAAAAGAGTAGATATATAGACAGACTCTTTACTTTCTTTTGATTTGCCACTAACAATGATTATAATAATTTGATAATAATAAAAAATTTACGACAATGACGATGTGTGTCAGAAAAATACACAGCACATTGAGATATGCATACAAGGGATATACATATAAACATGAACTTTTTTTTTTTGATTTTAGCTTTAACAGTACTTTTTGTTTTTTTTGCGGATGAGTGGGTTTAAAATGCCTAATGCATCATGGCAGCGATGGTATGCCCGGAGACTAAAAAACTCCCCCTCGTTTGGTATCGTCGCATTGGAACCGCTTTCGCATTATTTCAGAGTGGCGTTCCACCTTCCTCAATACAATGCCTATGTGCCTGCGTCCAGGTTCCGCTTTATCATCCATAGAATTTTTTCCGCAAAACCACTGATTATCTCTTAGCCGATTACATTTTTAGTGGTTATGGGACCGGGTGCATTCTCCAGCGTTCGACGTTGTTGTTCCCAACGCATGCATTGGAAGAATGTGTGTTCAACGTCATCTTCGGCGGCATCTCCGGGTGTTCGCATAACCCTATTTTGAACAGGTATTTTTGACAGCCGCCGTAGCCGAATAAGTTAGGTCGGAACTCCGTGAAATTGAAGAAAAAGTTGTTCTAATAATGGCCGCTCCTCGGCAGGCAATGGCAAACCTCCGAGTGTATTTCTGCCCTGAGAAAGCTTCTCGTAAAAATTCATCTGCCGTTCGGAGTCGGCCTAAAACTGTAGGTCCCTCCATTTGTAGAACAACACGAAGACGCACGCCACAAATAGGAGGAGGAGCTCGTCAAAACACCCAAAAGGGGTGCAAGCGCCAATTATGTATATATATTTCTGGGAATACCCACGGCCCGAAAGCACTTGGGTTGTATAAAAATTGACTTCACCGAAGTTCCTGCTGCACCATGTGGATACGCTTTTATTAGCCTAGCCATTCATCCAGCGGCCTTGCCATAGCCTAAGCGTTTCATTCCTTATTTAGCGCACTGCAGGTTTGCGAACTCTTTCTTCCATTCCCTTTCTTTTTAAAGCCCACAAATTTTTCTTCTCAAAAGGCAGTAAGTCTATCGGTATTGAACCGCTTATTACTTGAATAGCTGGCCCTGACACTGTGCGGTAGGCGGACATAACTCTCAGGGCTGCGGTTCGTTGTACCGATGCTAAGAGCATCGGTGATTTACCTTTAGCGCATATAAGAGAACGGGGAGCTTGGTAGCCATCATTATTTTCCGTTCCGTTTGGGTTGGATCCCTTATGTTGGCCATCAGTATACTGAGTATTGATGACATCTTAGCGACTTTCTCTGCTGCGTGTTTCATTTGGCCCCAAAAAGTCTGTATTGAGTCTGGTCTTATGCCTAGATACTTTTGAACCTTTTTGGTCAGAAGAACTTAGAACCTTTTGCTTCTTGGTTAGAAGTATTAACTCCGTTTTCTCTGTGGCTTATGTGAGACCGCGTGAATCTAGCCAAGTTTGCGTCCGTATCATAACTTGGTTAAGTTTTCTATGAGTTTCTTCAAGGTTCCATGCTGTGATGACTGCTACGATATGGTCTGCGTATCCGATTAGAAAGGTACTGTCGGGCATTTATATATTGAATACCTTGTCATAACTAATATTACACAAGTCGAGACCGAGAATTGATCCTTGTGCGCTCCGGATGTCACGTCTATACAATGATGCCCCTTTAACAGTATTCTTTTACAATTAAGCTTCTATATTTCAAAGCATCAGTGATATACCAAACTAGACAGTCCCATCCAAATGCACCAGTTCTATTTAATAATTTAATCATTTATTCAATACTTAAATAAGTTATTTGTGGACTAATTGGACACCTTCCTAAAAAATGACTTAGGTTTTCTAGTTCGTTCAAGTTAAAAAGTGTACAGTTTTATTTTTTTTGTCGTCCAAGATTTATAAAGTTACACCTGGCCTTCAAAATCAACATAATTTTATAATTATCAGTAATATCACTTTAATATCTTTTACCGTTATTGTGATCTACTTCTTTATGTATACATAAACCTTTGAGACTTCTTTTCCAAATTGCATGTAAATTTTTCTTATCCAAATTTCGTAAAAGTAAATCAATGTTTTCCTTCCATTTTCCTCGATGTTTAGCGTTCTCCCAAAACTTTGAATTGTTTTTGACGAAAATGAAACATTTTTGTCTCTATGATAATTTTTGTGGCAATTTTGTAGTGTCATATCAAATCAATGTTATAAAAATGTTTCCGAAGTGTAGTTCCAATGCATATAAATGACAATTCGGGGTGTCGGTTTCTAAGGAAATACATAAAGATGGCGTATTTGTGAGCAGAAGAAAAATCCTCTTTTAAAAATATATTGGAGTTTTGTCAACTTCTTCGAACCCCTCAAATGCCCATACTTGAGTCGCATAACTTTGTATCGCTCTAGTGAAAGCTAAAATAATTTACATTTCCATTTTGCAGTAAGCTTTATTTTATTTTTAGTTAAGAAAGTCCTAAAATTTGCATTTATTCAATTTTTTGCTAGACAAATTTTGTTTTCAACGTCTTTTTTTTAAACTATGCTTTGGTGTAAGTTTTGCTATACCGTTATTAACGCCGTTATTGAAATGTTCTCCTCTTTAAACATCCATTTTTCACTTTCTGCTAACCTACCACCTGTCGAAAAACAATTAGAGCTGATTTAGCGGGGTTAATGGTGCCCACACTCACCAACGTAAATGGACGCCCGTACGCCCGAATCACCTGACACGAGGAAACAACGATCTATGATACTACACACGGAACGGTCGTACGTATACGTTGGTGAGTGTGAGCACCGTGTTCCAGGCATTACAGTAAGCTTCTAAATTATTGATCATTTTTTGTAATTTTTTTACGTTGGCAGATAAGAAAAATATTTAATCTGTATACAAAGGCAGTCGGTCATTAATATTCTCGATATCAATTCCCCCTCCTGAGATATTATTTAAGTATTAAAAGAGCATTTTCCCGAAAATTTTGAACAAAAATAAAAAATAAAAAAAATGTTTTCAAACAAATTAAAAAAATATTTTATCCTAAAAAATTTAAAGAAAAAAATTCTAAAAATATTTGAAAAGAATCGAAGATATGTATTTCAATTTTAAATTTCTGTAGCAACATTTCCAACATTGAACAAATATCAATATTATATTTTGTGTTTTCTCAACTTTTTTAGCTTATTTCTTATTATAGTTAAACTTACACATAAAACAAATTTTTAGAGAAATTGACATGGAATCACTTTCTTATCGCTAAAAGCCCGCCAATAAAATACAGACAGCATACACCTATAATAAACTTTTATATAACCCGGTTGAGAATTATGGACAAAGCGCAAGTCATTTACAAATTACTAAAAAGCAACTTAAATATGACAGCATTATAAAATTTCACACCAGTAGATATTTTTTAAAGCGGTTTGTAATGTGGCTGCCGATTCGCTTTGGGTTTCATCAACTGCAGTCAGTGCGGTGTCTCCTGCAAACGTTGCTGTGCCGCAATCAGGATCAGATGGTAGGTGACGTGTTAAGATGAGGTACAGTAGAGGCCCAAGAACGCTGCTTTGAGATACTCCTGACTTTATTTGTCGAAGACTTGAATAAGCACCATCTTGTTTGATTCAAAAGTAGCGATCTAATAAGTACGATTGCAAGATTTCGTAGTATTGTTAAGGAAGTATTAACTTTAGTTTAACAAGCAAACCTGGGTGACAAACTTTTTCGAATGTCTTTGCCACATCGAGAAATATGCCAGAACATACTTTTTGTTTTCGAGTGATTTTTCTATTTCGTGCGTGATCCTGTGCGCCTGGTCGATTGTAGAATGTTTACATCGAAAACCAAACTAATGAGTTGGAATTATTATTTTGCCTGGTTTTTGAAGCGCAATCTACTTAAAAAAACTTAAAAATTATCAAAGTTTAAGTAACTTTCAGATTTTATGTCCCAAGACTAGCTTTGCTTGATTTCAGAACATAAAAGGTGTCCCTCGTATAATTTTGAAAAAAATGTGTTGGGGGATTTTTGTTTTAAGAATTTTATTGAAATTCTCCGCATGGTTGGTCAAATGCCAATATTTTGCATTTCATTTTCTGTTTATAACTTTCACGTAAGCAAAGCTAATAAAAATTCCCTTTTATTTCGAATGTTTACATATTTGAACATCTGCTTCTCGAAAATTTGTGCAACTAATGCAAATGCTAAACTACTAAACTGTTATCAAATAACCATCACGTATAGTAAATATGTGTGTGTACGTTTTTTCTCACTACTACACATCTTCGTTGCCATAGTCTGAAGTTGTTCAGGATGATGTAGTGTTTGCAAATATTTATATTGTTTCATAGGTTCAATAATATTTAAGAAAAAGTTTTAGAATTAGGTAATGAGTAATGGAAAAATTGGTCACAGTAGCCGAATCGGTTGATGCGTGACTACCATTCTGTAGTACCGGGGGCCAACTCATTATGCAGGCCAAAATTTTGTGCGCTTTGCTAAGGCGCAGAGATTACGATGGTTTGTTCATTTACCAAGAATGCCAATAAACTTATCAAATATTAAATATTAGTCTCAATTTTAAATTTTTGCTCTAGAAAAAAGTCACTTGGGATATTAGTAACCGTTACTTATATCGCTTTCTTTCTGTGTGCCAATAGATACTGAATCATCAAGTCAACCAAGTATGTATTTGTACACATACATACATATTTATTTGTAGTTGTGCATGCAAACAGCGCGTTAGTGTCCTATTTAACTTAACTACAGGTCGGAGCACTAGCTCAAATGCTCTGGCCTGCGGTGCTGCCGTATGGCGGAGTCTAAATATGTCATCAATATACCCAAAACATGTCAAAATGATAGGCGCTTATGGTGAAAAGAAAAAGGCCACTGAAAGCGTACTCCTGGGCCAACATCAAATTAGCTAAATAAATTTATGAATTGGGTTGAGTTGAGTTGAGCTGATTTGATCAATGCAATTGCATCATTCACCCGTGGGTATTACACACAAAGTGAGCGCCAATTTTTTCATTTTTAATATAAAGTTATAATATACAGGGTGAGTCGCGAGTCTCATTATGTATGTGAAAAGAAGGTACATAAGAAAGTTAGAAGTTTTAAAGTCGTTTTCGCAACTAACCTGTAATTTCACAAGCCACTTTATCGAGACACTAAATACGATTTCGGTAAATAATTTGTTTCAGGATTCACCCAGTATATGAAAATAAGGTACATAAGAAAGTTAGAAGTTTTAGGGTCGCTTTCTCAACTAATCAATAGCAGGCCACTTTATCGTGGCGCTAAATGCATTTTCGTACAATCATGCGTTTGTTAAGCTTAGGGACCGATTTACATATTTAAAGCGCAATTGATATGCCAATAAACATTTTTTGCTAATTTTTATTTTTTTTGGTTTTTTTTTTTTAATTTGTTTGCAAGCAACGAATTGCTTTTCGTCAATTTGAGTTAAAATTGTAATTTTCAAAAAAATTACTCGCTTTTGTTTGACGTGACGGTACCTTCTGCTCAAATATAAACGAGACGTTATCAATAAAACGGTCCGCGGATGACATATGGCAAAAATAAATTTTTTGTTTTTTGGCAGGACTGTTATAAGCTTACATGGCAAATTTCAGCGTGATATGTCACATAGTTTGTTTTCTGTGCTACTGTAAACAAGTCAAGCTCGAGTGTGTTCTTCGAATTTAACGATGGAAATTCAAGTTGAACAAAGAATTTGTTTGAAATTTTGTTATTCCAACAAAATTTCGGCTTCAGACGCCTTAAAAATGTTGCAGACAACCTATGGGGACTCTGCTCTATCGCGTGTACGTGTTTTCCGACGGATTTCAGAGAAAAAGAAAATAGTCGAAGGGCTCTTTAAAGTGCGGTATAATTTACAGTATTCGCAAGAAGGGCCCTTTTTGTAATAAATCGAAAATCGTTGAATTATAATTTCTTTATTTTAAATAAATTTCTCGATTTTTTTGTTATTGAAATTAACACAGGTTTGTAAAATTTGCTACACCTTCAAGGCAAGAGCTAGACAATATTTTCTTAAAAATGCAAATAATTACTTGAACCTAAAAGCGCAAAATCATATTGGCGTATCAAAAGAAGACTTCAGTTTTCAAAAAATCGTCACGGGATCTAAAAGTACTACTCTTTTTCTTTGCAAAATTCCCTGTGGAATTTTAGCTTAGCGAGTTTTCATTAGGTGCCTCACCACTTCAGCTTCAAATTTAATTTTCAAGGGGAGAAATACTTGTTTCAGATATGAAGATGATCTTTTTGAAAAAAAAAGAACTTGGGAAGTATTGTCTGATTTCGTCGGCCTGTGTGAGGTTAATTGATTTGCCAAAGTGAAATTTTCGAGTGCTCTGAATTCATAAATTTGTGTTTTTTATCCCTTTTTATCTGCCTTCTATACAGTAAACATTTGAGAGGAGGTGTTTCGTTTCAAGAATCGGAAAATTTAATAATGAACTACTTATTCTGCAAGAGATATAGTCTCCCCACCAATAATGTGGGATGATTCTACATATATAATCGCCCATAAAAACTTCTTTAATTTTACACTCCCTTAAGTCGAAGGCGGTGCGTCACACTCGATGATGTTCAATCTGGACCTTTTTCGCCACCTCTGGCGTACCATAACACCTCTGGCTCCACCTTCTGAGTTCTAAATAGCAATGGACCCAGAATGAAATTTGTTTTTGCTTTTCATGCGCCAACTTTCTATTATACGCCGATGAACATAAGTATATATATATATAGTATATATAATTGGCGCGTACGCCCTTTTTGGGTGTTTGGCCGAGCTCCTCCTCCTATTTGTGGTGTGCGTCCTGATGTTGTTCCACAAATGGAGGGACCTACAGTATCAAGTCGACTCCGAACGGCAGATATTTTTATGAGGAGCTTTTTCATGGCAGAAATACACTCGGAGGTTTGCCATTGCCTGCCGAGGGGCGACCGCTATTAGAACAATTTTTTTCTTAATTTTGAACACCAAAGATTCGAACCAACGTTTTCTCTGTGAATTCCGATTGGTAGTCACGCACCAACCCATTCGGCTACGGCGGCCACCCATAAGTACATACATATATGGAGAGATTAAAAACATTTAGCATTTATTGTATGCGACACCCTGTGTTACTTATTTACGAAGTATTGAATTTTGCAGTTTGTTGAACACTGCTGCTTTGGGCGTTTACATACACTTAACGGCTATTTTTGCTTTACTTACAATACAACATTTTTTTCTCGTCTATTTGCTTTTTATTATTATTTTTTTTTTTATAATTTTATTTTGTTTTTGCATGCCACAACTGGCACGCTGCATTGTTGCCATTGGCTGCGGTTACCCACTGCAAATTGGTGTCAAAAAAATATTTTTATTAACCGTCATTGTTGATGGTTGGTTTCCTGACAGTAGTTTACATAAAAATTTTCAGCAACAAAGGGTAGAATAACGCAAAACTACATATATTTATTTGCGCTTATATAGAGGGAGAGTGTGCGGGGCGCACTACCAACTACAACACAAAGATCCCTTTGTTGACAGTTTTTCTGCTCGTTTGCACATTCTGACTTCATCCTGCCTGCCTTTGCAATGCGCTTCCACTTTCGCCCCTTAGTGCCAAGGAGATAGTGGTGATAGTGCGGAAGGATGTTTTGCGAAATTCCCACGAGTTTATATATGCACGCTAAAAACTTTTTCGTTATTTTTATTTAATTTTTTTGTAGCAGTTTTTGTGCTCTCATTTTTCTATTAGTATTTGAGCTTTCCCCCTACACATCTCGCTCACATACCCGCGCTGTCGAATGCAACTCGTTCAGTTGTTTGTTAAATTGAAAAATCAAATCAATTTTTCCCCCTTTCTTTCGAGCGCTGTTTGCTTTCACTAAGCATTGCTATGTTGCTGTTGACTTGTTTGCTGCCAGTAGCAATTGAGTTGTTTTTTGCATTTTGGCACGCTGGCACTGTTGCTTTTCCCAATCTCCAATGGCTCGCACAGCTCATAACATCTCGTTGACATACCCGCACATAACTTTTCCACTTCTCTCCGAAAAGGGGGAGTTGTTGGTGAGATTTTTGATTGAGCTGTTTATAAGAGTATTTTGTTTGTGAATTGTTGTTGTTGTAAATTCTGCTCGTTCCTTACTTTTTATAATTTGTTGTTGATTGTTTTTGTTGTTGACCCTGTCACATGTTGTAGTCATCGTTTTGCCCAAGAATGAAGTCCTCAAGCGACAACACTTAATTTTTCTATCTTTTACTGGTTCGCTTGCTTGTTTGTCTTTACCCCTTTTCTTATTTATTTCGTTTTTTTAGGTTCTTCACCTCTTGCTGCGCTTATTGTCCACTGCCTTGGCATACCACATATTTTTCGATGCTTGCTTTTGGTTGTCAACATTTGATGTAGGACACATACGAAATCAATAAAGTCAAATTTCTTATTAAATTCAGGTCTAAAATAGCTTTTAATATACGTACACGTGCATGTGCCTATACATATATGTTTTATATGAGCATACATATGTATGTAAGTAAATTCATTGGAAGAAATTCATTAGGAAAACAAAGAATTGTATTGCTCCCCGAAGAATGATGTTTACAAGTGGCTAAGAGTGCCGAAGGAATTGTGTTAAAAGTGGCACTTCAGACCGCACGTTGCTGCCACAAAAATGTACTTGGATCTGACTACTAGTTAAATCCCTGTAGGGAATGTGAATACGTACAATGTTAAGGCCTCCGATATAGTCGTATGGGTAGTAGACCCAAGATGCCATACTTTCAAAAGTGTTAAGTAAGTGTTGCCAGGTAGGCCCTTCATACTTGAAGTGGTTCGGAGGTAATGCATACCAATTTATTTTTTTCCTATTTCATTCCAGGTTGGATATTTTTTATAATGAAATGATCTCTTGTTGCCGTTTGCTGAATATAAGCTCTTTTGAGTGCCACCACAATTTGCTTTCTGTTGTGAAATAAAGTGGTTATGAAGTGTTGAAAAATAAATTTATTTAAACTAAAAATTTAAATATTTTAAAAACAAAAGCGAATATAAGAGAAACGTATATGTATAGGGTTTTTCAGTAAGAGCGCTTCAACTTTTGAACTTTTTTGAATAAAACACCGGTTTGACTTTTTTAACTAATTATTTTTTTATTATCGAGGTTGAACCTATACATTTAAGTATGAAATTCAATTTCTTTTGCATAAATCGGCCGAAATTCCAGCAATTTCGCGTTCAATATTGGCTCTGAGCTCACAAATCGTCGCCGGCTTGTTACTGTAGACCAATATCTTCACATAACCCCAAAACGGGACGGCTTGTTAAATGGACCGTAAAATGGCCGTAATGCTCTTAAAAAAGCAGCAACAGAACGATTATTTTCATAAAAAATTTGCACGATTTGCAATCGTTCCATGATGAAATATATACTAATGAAGTTTACAAATGACAAGCGAAAAATAAAAAATATTGCGTCATTCGCCCTCCCTATCGGAAAAAAGTTGAAGCGCACCTATTAAAAAACCCTATATATATTTAGCGCTTATACTCTTTGTTAGGTGATTGGCCGAGCTCCTCCTCTAATAGGTGGTGTGTGTCTTTATGTTTTTCCAAAAATTGAGGGACCTACAATTTTATGCCACCTCCAAACGGCAGATGGTTTTTTCAGGGCAGAATTACACTCGGTGGTTTGCCATTGCCTGCCGAGGGGCGACAGCTATGAGAAAAAGAAAAATTTAGGCTATTCAAAAAAAAAAAAAAAATTACACATTCTTACAAAATAACAGAAACGCAACTTTTGATCAGACTTGACTATTTTCCTTTTAGGGGTTATAATAGATAGTAAAAACTCATGGAGATTTAATGTGGAAGAAAAAGCAAAGAAGCTTCTAATGCCTTAGACGCTTGCATGAAAATGCTCGGTAAGACTTGGTGCTTATCTCCTGGACTCACACATTTCATATACATGGCGGTCATTGCTAGTATGGTGGACGGTATGGGATAAAATGGCATACGTTGAAAGATTGAAAAGCGTGCAAAGTATTGCAGGAATACAGGTAACCGGCGCTATGACCACAACTCCAACAGCGGCAACAGAAAGACTTCTCGACTGGCATCCAATCAAATTAGTAGTAAGAAACTCAGCCAAAAGAACTGCACTAATACTGATGATGGCTGGACAATTCTCACCAAGGCTTTTTGGTCACAGTAACATTCTGAATTCAAACGGAAAGTCAGACTACGTTGTCCCACCAGGAAACTTTGGCGACAGGCCTGGATTTGTAATATAACAGAATGGCTGGCAGAAGGGTTTAGCGTTTAGAATCCGATCACCACGCATACAAATTCTTTACAGATGGATCCAAAATGACGGAAGGAGTAGGCGCGAATACTTTCTGCCGCAGTTTGATCTCCAAACGTCTTTCAAGTTTCTTAATCACTGCTGCATATTTCAAGCTGAGATCTATGCTGTAACTAAAACAGCTGAATTGGCGTTGGAATTTACTTCCCTCGACACTCGCACAAATCTTTATCGATAGTCAAGCGGCTATTAAAGCAATAATGGCTGTAATGTTTAGCTCGGAATGCGTGCAACACTGCAGATCCAAAATCGACGAGATCTGCGAGAATAGACAAGTCACAATTAACTGGGTATTAGGACACAAGGAAATAGAGGGAAATGAGAGAGTCGACGAGCTGTCTAAGGCAGGTACCCGCTTGTCAAGGATGAGTCCATCGAACATAGCCCTCGCTCTCAGTTTTGAAGACGAAACTAGACGACGAACTAACTCTGTCTGTATGGGAAGACTTGACGTTAGAACAACTCCTTTGCCACAGTCCTGCAAAACTCGTTAAAATTTTCGTAATTATTTTTATGCACGAAAATCTGGAGAAGCCGAGCTCTATGCCAGCAGTCGGGTTTGGGGCTTATTTCGTTTTAGTGCACGCTGTGCGTTCATGCGAAGCGTACGTGTTGTAGCATTTGGCGCCAATTGGTCCGTGGGACCGGTGCTAGTATAAGTGCAAGTTTTAGTGTAAGTATTAATGTAATATATTTATTGAATTTATATATTTTTTTTACAAACTTTGAATACTTTATGACTTATGTATAGAAAAATGTATGTATGTATGTTGCTCTATATTATATATTTATCAATTTTGTTATTCTGTTTAGATTATATTTCATATCAAAATGGACGATGACCAAAGCCGATTGTTGCTGGAGGTACAAGAAGAGTCATACAATGCTGAACAAGACGACGATAGTGACGAGATATCTGGGGTAGAAGATAGTAGAAGCTCCGGTGATTTTTACTTAGGTAAAGATGAACAGACTAGGTGGAATAAATCTCCTGCCTTACATCCAACTAGGCGACGTGGTAGAAGCTAGAGGATAGACAGAAAATTGAAGGAACCTGGTGAGCTATGGAAGCTTTTTTTCTCGGAGATCACTATCAACCTAATAGTAAAGTACACTAATAAACAAATTAATCGATTGAAACATACTTTCTTAAGAGAAAGGGACTACGCCGATACAAACAACGTGGAAATTGAAGCTTTTTTAGGCTTTTTACTGTTTGCTGGAGTCAGAAAAAACGGTCGTCTAAATGCCAAGGATTTCTTCAAAACTGATGGTTCATCCCCGGAAATATTTCGACTAACTATGAGTTTTAGCAGGTTCTATCTATTAATGTGTTGTCTTAGATTTGATAACAAAGATACGCGAGATGAGAGAATTAATCTGGATAAACTGGCACCTATTAGAGAGTTGTTCGATGAAGTTGCGGGAGCGTTCAAAAAATATTACAGTGTAAACCGGAAATTCTAATGGTCAACAATAGAACCAAAGGTGGAGTTGATACCGTGGACAAGACATGTGAGACTTACAACGTTGCACATGGTACTAAGAGATGGTCGATGGTGATATGGTACAGCCACATGAAGGTAGCCGGCATAAACACCTTTATAATATACCTGCAGAACAACTCTACGAATAAAACGAGCCGTATCTTATATGTCGGGCTCTGAATACATACTACTGTGGGCAAAAAGTAAGGTGAATTTATTTGTCAAACTTCGCGGGATTAAAATTTCGGTCTGGTTTTTTTTTCATGAGTTGGCAGCACTGTTAATAACATCTGGGCCAACTTTCATGTGAATGTCATTATCAGTAATATATTTACGCTTGTGTTTACCAAACGACCAAGAGTGAATTTTTCGATTTTTACAATGTCTGATTTGATTGAGCAGAGAAGTACCATCAAATTTTGTTTGCGGAATAAAATTTCGGCTGCGGAAGCATTTAGCATGTTGCAGAAGGCATTTGGTGATTCAACCATGTCGCAGAAAAATGTTTATAAGTGGTACAAAGACTTTCAAAGAGGGTCGAGAACGTGTTGATGACTTGGAGCACTCCGGACGACCATCGACGTCAACAGATGACCAACACGTCAATAAAGTGAAGGAGTTAGTGCTCAAAAATCGTCGGTTGACTGTTAAAGACCTTACTGATATGATCGGAATATCAGAAGGTTCTGTGAAAACCATTTTGAAAGACCATTTGGGCCTACGAAAAGTCAAATCTCGTTTGGTACCGAAAACTCTCAATTTCTTGGAAAAAATCGTTGATGTGTGTGAAACAATGCTTTCAGACTATCAGGACAAGCTCAAATGCATCATTACGGAAGATGGGACTTGGATTTATGCTTACGACCCTGAAACAACCGACCAATCAAGCGAATATCGTGCTAAAGGCGAGGCCAGACCGAAAGGGGCACGTCAAAGTCGTTCAAAAATAAAGGTCATGATGACAGTTTTTTCCGATTTTCGTGGTGTGGTGCACTATGAATTCCTTCCACCTGGCCATACTGTTAATAAGGAATATTATTTGAGCGTTATGCGTCGTTTACGTGAAGCAATTCGTCTAAGAAGACCAGAATTATGGGTCAGCAACTCTTGGTTTTTGCGTCACGATAATGCACCGTCTCACACTGCACTCGTTCTTCGTGACCATTTCGCCAAAAATTCCACGCATATCGTTCCGCAACCACCGTATTCGCCTGATTTGGCTCCGTGTGACTTTTGGCTATTCCCAAAACTCAAGAGACCACTCCGGGGAACGCGTTTCGAGTCGATTGAGGAGATAAAAGCTGAATCGAAGAAGGTGCTGATGGCTATACCGGAAATGGACTATTTGGCATGTTTCGGGGATTGGAAAAATCGTTGGCATAAGTGTATTTCATCGAGAGGGGATTATTTTGAAGGGGATGACATTGATTTACAAGAATAAATAAAGATTTTTCATTTTACAACCAAATTCACCTTACTCTTTGCCCACAGTAGTACTTGCCGAGAACCATAAGGCTCAGGCTCGCCGAAATATGTGAATTAGATTAGATTAGTATTTTAATATTAAAAGTTTATTTTGGTTTTAAGAAGAAGTTCAGATTTTATTTTCGTTTTCCTATTACTTAAGAAAAATATCTCAAATTTGAAGACTGATTTCTGATAGACTGAAAGTCTGTAAAATAATTAGTAAATGAAGTACTATGCACACTATTTTGTTTCATTATACCCTAAATTTTAAAATAATTATAATATTAAAAAAAAGTATTTAAAAAAAAGAAAATTTTAGGGGCATTAACTCTCGGTCTGTGAGACCGTTCGCGAGTATAGATGTTACAATAACTGGCGCTAGTATAGGAAGGTTAATCAGAGCCTTTGCAAAAGATCTGGGTATGCAGTTTTATGGCCTACTCAATTCACAAGGTGAAAGAGTGAATCCGCTCAAAGTTCGCGTTGATTTTTAATAATTTTTTTTCCAAAAGCTGTTGAGAATTTTCTTCTATATACGAGTAAATAAAACACATGAGAATACTATATCTCAGTAAATCAAAGCAATGGAATAAATGAAAATATTGAAAGTACTGAAAGTGGCATAGAAAGTGAACGATTTTTTTAAGTTGGTTAAAATTAATGAAGGGAAAGAGCCACAAAACTAAAGAAAAATTAGTTAATTCATATTTTAAATAACAAATAAACAAACGACAGTTTATTTTGAAGAGTTACTTCGTATTTTAAAGGAAGAAAATGTAGAACAAATATGCAGAAATATTTTTATATTCTAAGCTACTTTTTTCTAAATGAAAAATTAGCAAAGTGCTCTAGAGCCGATTTCTAAATAAAACCATTGTCTACTTTTACAACCTGAAGGCGAATCTATTAAAAGTGTTATCGGTAAATTAGCTGATTTGTTCTTTTTTTCTTTCGCCGTGTCCATGAGGCTGTCACCACAAAATGAAACAAGGCGAATCCAGTCTTTGTTTCTACTTTGACAATACTTTGCTTTGACAATCAAATGTTCAACATATTGGTGTTGGTCTAGTGCCACCACCTTTAATGCATGCGCTTTGCTCAACTTCATCACCCTTTTGACATTTTACTGAGTGAGTACTCAACTCAATTATATTACAATATGTAAATGTCTAACATTTTGGAATTGAAATCGAATCGCTGAAATCAAGTGACTAACAGAAAATAAATAAAAAATGATTTGTGAAACATAGGTAAAGACGTTCCCACGACATTATTGGGGCTGCTCTACACTACTAAAGCGACACGGGCTTATATCTGACTGAGTACTGTCACTCCAGCTGCATTCCTCAAACATTTATGAGGCATGTTTATGCTGCTACAATAACAACAACAAATGTTTTCAGACTTATGAGGCATAAATAAAAAAAAAAGAAGTAAAGACTGTTGTTGTTTGGTCTTAGTCAGGGCTAGCAAAGAATTAGTACAATCACTTGTGGCTTCACTCCAATGAATAATTTTGTTAGCCCTCGAGAAAGCGCGTTTAAATGATAAACTCCGTGCACGAATTTTATTATTAGTTTAGCAAAAGGAGTTAAAAAAAAAAAACAATTCAGCTAGAAGCTCTCAGAAATAGACTGATTTTATTATTTAACTAAATGTTCAATCAAAGCTTACAAATCTGTACATATTCGCTTAGTTCGTATATTTCAAAATTATTGTATTTCTCAATAATAAAAATGCTTATAAAAGTGATTCGGTGAAATATTGAGAAATCAACGGAAATATTGTCATATTAAGTTTTTTTAAAAATTCTGCAAACTTGAAATCTGCCATAAAATTACATTGTCTATTTGGCAAGTTTATTTAACAAGTGCTTCAGCTTTAGGTACGCACTTATATATTGCATTTTAAAGCAAGCAGAAAAAACATTTACTCAAAGGCACTCAGAGCTGGTATTCTAAAGTTAATAGTAATCATTGAAAATCTAACAATTTTAAAATTGCGTGAACAAATTGCTCATAGTAAGATTACTACATCTCTTAACAGCTCTGAGTAAAACGTATGCTCAACGTTCACATTTCTACCGAAGCTATCATAAGGAGTTATAAAAAGGTGCTCCGATTCGGACTCAAATGTAGTTTATATAAGTTTCATTTCATTGTAAAGAGCCATACCCCTTCAGCGTCATTGATGGAAGTGACAATTACGTCCAGTACATATGGATCACCTACAATAATGTCTCCACAGTCCCCCATATATTTCTGAACATTGACACAGTCGCCGGAAATAATTATATTTATATTTATATATATATAATTGGCGCGTACACCCTTATTGGGTGATTGGCCGAGCTCCTCCTCCGATTTATTGTCAGCGTCTTGATGGTGTTCCAGAAATGGAGGGACCTACAATTTCAAGCCGACTCCGAACGGCAGATATTTTTTTAGGAGCTTTTTTATGGCAGAATTACACCCGGAGGTTTGCCATTGCCTGCCGAGGGGCGAACGCTATTAGAAAAAACTGTTTCTTCATTTTGGTGTTTCACGGCGATTCGAGCCAACGTTCTCCGATTTTCGAATGGCAGTCAGCACCAACCCATTCGGCTACGGCGATCGCCGTAATAATAATTAGTATTAGTTATTTATAATTAGTTATAATTGGGGTCTCTAATTTATTTTAGCTGAAAAATTCGGTATTAAGATATGAAATGAGAAATAAGAAATCAAATGACAACTGCATTTTTGTCGCTGGAAATATTTTTTGTGCTTAGTAAACTGAACTGATTCCCATAAAAAAATGTGTGTATCTAAGAAAAGGCACCACATATTGCTAATTTTTTACTATTTACTTATTTATTTTTTCATTTCAATAATTTTTTTTATAATAATATATTTCCTTCTATAACTTAGTATTCTTATAATAAAATGAAAATTTCTTTGTCTGAAGATGTTGCTCACCTTCTCCATATAACAAATACATGACATTCTCTTTTATATGGAGAAAATGCGATACATCGTCACGGGAAAAATGATCAAAAATCAACGACAATTTTTAGCGGCATTTGGTACTTTGTTATACAAAAATGAGATTTAAAACTAGTTACCTTAACTTTCTAAAAAAATGTTGATTAAAAGTATCGAAAATTTGTCAACATTTTTATATATCTTTTACAAAGCGTCAAACTTTCATTATTCTCATATCTATTACAGAGTGAAATGTATTTTTATAAAAAAAAAATATTCAAGTTAAAAAATGAATAAAAAAATGTCAAAATTTGTCAATATGTGATGCCTTTATAGTACTTTCACGTGGGTGTATGTACTCCAATTTGTATAAACTTTTTTCTCCATGACTAAATACAAGCTGACTTCAGCAAATAATGCTGTGATAGCTGCTTTCGCCTATGTGTGCATATGCACTTATGTAAGTTGAAATGATTGAGCAAAAGAGTATATTTCAATGTTCAGCGAAAATTTACCGAAAAAAGTGCATTTAAAAATCTGTGCAACGACATTTCAAAGTCATGCGCCCTAGGCGTTTAATGCTAATAAATTCATTTCCACTCATTGGCGTGGTAAATGTCACAATCTGCAATGAATGCACTGCTGCAATAGCTATGAATTTTATATCGTGAAGCGGGCAATCACCACCCATTCCTCTTTAGTAATAATGAAAAATTCAAAATCAATTTCCAATTGAATTGCATTTTCAATCATTGGCGCATTTTCCTAGTTTCCACTTTTCATTTGCCATTTACTGCGAGGATACATACATATGTATATGTGAGGTGCATAGGAATGTGAGTAGGTCCATTCAACGCTTACAGCAGGTCAATGGCGGGCGAGTGGCGGCTGAGAGCAACTGCAAATGGCGAATTGTGAATTGTATTTGAATTAGTGATGCAATGGCCGCCCTGAAGTTGAGCACTAGATTTGAGCTTCAAATGTGGCAACTTTGTCATGGGGTGCTGATTTCTTTAGTGAAGTGGCAACTCTGTGGCGGGTGCTATGTAAATGCTGCCGAAATGCAGCTACTGCGACGGATATTGGCCAACGTTGATTTGAATATTTCAATTTTTCACATTAACTAAGTGAGTTACGAGGCAAACCAAACTCAGACAATCGAATGTAGAGGTTGGGCGTGAATTGAAAGGGAAAGCGCGAAATGAAAATAAAAAAATCTAAATTTTTGTGGCAGAAATGTGGCGGAAATTCGTGCGAATAGTACATTTAGCCGTGCATTGATTGGCAATCAAGACCAGCAAATGAGGAGGAGGAACAGAAACAATGTAATGCGCTTAGTAGCAGACCTCACTTAAGTAAGTGAAATGGTGCAATTATCAGCGATGTGCATTTGACGTAAAAAAAAAAAATTAATTTTGTATGTAAGAATATTTTTGCCACATGTTATAAATTGTAGGCATAACTTTTATGTTTGAATGTAAATATTTGGTATTTCAAGTAAGTACTCTTTGTGTCTGTTTAGTAAGAAAATTATTATTTTTAATCAAATCTTATCAAATTACAACTGTAACTTGGCTAAAATATAAAATAATGTTTCGTGAAAAAGCCTCAATTTTTTACAATTGGTTATTGGCAATTACTTTGAATGTGGATTTGAGTAAATGAGTAGTAGAGAAAATTTATTTATTTACTCCTTAATCCCTATGAATGCCATAGACGCTTTCATTGCGTAAAAATTTCGTTAAAATAAAACTTCATTCAATGCTCAATTTGTTTTTTAATTCATATATTTTAAGCAGTCCATTCTTCCATTTTTATTCATCAACGAATAAATAGTGTAGGGTAGCGCAAAATTTATCAAATTAATTATTTATAATTTTTACAAATGGCGCCGTACGTCAATCATATTTCCACACTTAAATAATTTTTTTCCTTATGTTAGTAAATTGAAAGTCGGGCCCCACGAATTGCAAAAAGTCGGAATTTTCAAGTACCTGGGAGTAAACTTAAGTATTACAGCCGATCCGCTCATCAGATTAAAGACTGCAAATAGAAACTATTAACCTTATAAGTCTTATAATAACTACTCATGTATGTGAAACGTGGTTCTGAGTGCAAATACGAGTTGTATTAAAAAAACAAAAACCAAGAAAACACACAGTTACACATTGCACAAGTGGCGCCAGCAAGAGGAAGCAGGCGACCGCGGTAATAGCGCAGACATACGAAATCTAGCGCAGTCCTCAATCATCTGTGCGATCCTTCTGCCAGGAAAATGTGAGACACAGATGGCGCTCCAAGAGGTAAGAAGGTATTGTTCCTAAGCAACGACAGGTGGGCATTACCATTACCTAGGACTGGTAGCGGCAGGCTAATCACCTACCCCAAACCAACGCAAGACTGAGTCTTGTCGAGGTCCTATGTTCAAGAGAAGAGTGAACAAGGAGACCAAAAAAAACTTCTAAAAATATTTATTTATTTATTCATCAATTTCTATTTTATTTCCTTCAAAGAAGTCCCCCTCAAATATAATACACTTGGTCTTTGGTCTGTCATTGAGCTCTCTCAGCGATTCAGTTTTTATCTTCTTAATCGTCGGCAAATTCCGTCCTTTCATGGAGCTCTTCAATCTTTGCAACAGGAAAAGTTGCAGGGCGCCAAATCTGGGGAATACGGTGGCTGAGGCATGATAACGGTGTTGTTTTTGGCCAAATAATCTCTCACAAGCAAATCTGAGTGAGCAGGTGGATTATCATAATGCAAAATGCTTGCATTTTTTCCACAATTACGGGAGCTTTTTCGTATTTCTTCAAGCAAATGTCGCATAACATCAAGGTAATACTTCTTATTTACCGTACGACTATGTGTTAAGAACTCCTGATGCACTACGCCATGGTAATCGAAGAAAACAGTGAGCAAAACTTTGATATTTGACCGAACTTGGCGCGCTTTTTTTTGGCCTTGGCTCTCCTGGACTCTTCCATTGGGACGATTGGGGGTTCGTTTCTATGTCATAACCATATACCTATGATTCCTCACCAGTTACGACCTTTAAGCAAATCTGCAGATAATCGTTGAGCGATGCTCATGCGACGATGTTTCTGGTTGAGCAATTTTGTAACGAAATTCGCTGCCACATGCTGGCAGCGTAGAAGATCGGAGTCTTTCAGAAATTTATCGATTTTGGAAATGTTGGAATCGGAAGGGCTAACTAGTAGCGAGAGTGCATCGTGATCGTCAAAATGCTGATGTCTTTCTCTATTTGGTAGTGGGCAAAAGGCTAATAAGTGCAGTATACTGGCTGGAATATTACGAAATGGGCACAGACTTGGTTTTTTGTTACACTGCGATCAATGCGAAGGCGAGTGTAGGGTGTAGTAAAGTTAGATGGTAGGGATGATAGGTAACTTCGATTCGTGCGATTAGGATTAATCCTGAAGTATTGATTCCTATAGTGAACCCAGTCAACTACTAGTTTGGTTTGCCTCTGCTGCTCTATGAGTAGATAAACATAATTTTTACATATAAGATTTGATGTGGTAGTAGGAGTAATGCTGATACGAGTATCCTTGGCAGTAGTATCAGCGACTGTATTGCTGTTGATGCCTGAATGCACTGGTAACTGATTTTATGGTTCCAATAATATAATTGGAGTTGTTATAGTTTTTTAAGGCCTGAAAAACCGGAAATGCTGTCTGTACTTATGATGTATTTGCCCTTGGATTTTGACGAATACTGCACGGCGTAGAGAACTGCTGTTGCTTCAGCGGTGAAAACTGCGCAAAACGGAAGTAGTAGTCCATATTACATGTATAGGCTCTCCACTTTCTTTCACGACGGCAAAGGAAGTGTAATTCGCTTTGGAATCATCGGTGAAGATTAGTTGCCAACTCGAGCTTTTAAGGTGAGATGAAATTCCTAAGAAACGTGCGCAATACTCTGCCGATGTCTTATTAGATTTTTGCATGTAACTTAAGTCGTTTATATAAGACGATTTTTCCAGCAACCGTGGTGGATGATAGCCATATCTCGTCGATAATAACCTTAAAGGCAGTCCATTGTCTTTTGAAAAGAGTCGCATTTGTAAATTGAAGAAGCTGTCTTAGGAGTCCGTGTACGCACAGCTGCCGAATAAAAAATTTTTTGTAGAAAAGCATTAGAAGTGAGAGCAAGCTTAGGATAAAGTTTCCTTACATTGTCGATTAATGATGGTAGACCAGATTCTACCAGGATGTTTTTTATTTGCGAAGTAGGAAATGCAGCCAAAACTGCTTTTTAATTTTGTTCCAAGCTTGCACAATTCTTTGAATTTAAAACTGCTCTTATAATGAGATGTTTTGTTGTTGTTGTTTACTGAAACAAATCTTTTTTGAGTCTTGTTATGGTTCCATTTTAGTTGAGAAGTGAACTGGTTATGAAGTAGTGAAAAAGAAATTTATATAAAATGTAAACGGAAATATTCTAAAACAGTGTTGAACAGCCGTCAGTAAAAAAAATTTAAGAAGATGAAAAACCAGCAGCATGAAATATTTATACATATGTATCAGGGTCGGGTATATTTGCACTACAACTAAATCGCGATACCACTGTCTATTCAGTTAAAATGCGAAATCTATCTCACTGAAAATTTAGGGATACTAAAAAAAAAAAAATAGCGAAATAAATCACGTCTTCTTGGTGTCAACAGCAGACTCAGTTTTTTGGTACTCTTAAAATTCTAAAAGCCAAAAACAGGTTAGGTAAACTATGGTTCAAGATGGAAATTTCTACTTTTAATGAGGAAGAAATTGAATATTTCAAAGAAGAAACAACCTAAATAGGTATGTTATTTGGTTATTTTATTCCCGCTTTGAAGTCCCACAAAATAAAAATGGGACGTTTTGCTTTCAAAAACTTAAAATTTTTTTTCGATAGTGATATTCAAATGCAATCAAAGTTACTGCAAAGGTTGGACAAATATTTTCGTTTGCATTCTGACAACTGAGATGCAGTTATTGCAGCAATTATCATTTGCGCTATCAAATTAAAATTTTGCAAAATCTTGCTGAAAAGTGCTGAGTCACACACTACATGATGATGTCTGAGATAAAGCTAAAGAATATGCGCTAAAGCTTAAAAGACAGCCGGTAGGAGAACTTTGTAATTATACATAAGTGCCAATAATTAGCTATTGGTAGTAATTTTCTACTTGAATGATGATGATAGGATCATTGGGGTTGGGACATTTCGTTTTAGTCTCTTCTTATTGAATTTTACTTCAGCAGGAAGCTTCCTCATCGTCGGATTTGTGTGCGTCAGAAGTGTGCTTATGTGCCTGCTGCTCGCAATTTGTATTGCTTCGTCAATTGTGTCGATCTTTAAGTCGCGGTGAATGTCAGCGTTTGGTATGTACCATGGTGCATTTGTTATTGTCCTAAGTATCTTCCACTAGGCACGTTGCAGTATTGTCAAATTGGATTTAGAAGCTGTGCCCCAAACTTCTATACCATACTTCCAAATTGGTGCAATTGTCGTATTTTAAATTAAAGTTTTGTTTTGCAGCGCGAGCTTTGACTGAGGTCCTAGCAGCCAGTACAGTTGTCGAAAACGATTTTTAATTTCGTTTCTGTTTTTTTATTATACATATGGTTCTTCCAGTTTAGTTTAGAGTCAGTTGTAATGCTTAAGTATTTAGCTTTCGTATCAGTAATCGCGTCAGAGTTTCCAATTTTTAATGAGTCTATGGTTACCTTTCTGTTCTTGTAATTGACTTGAATTGCTTTGTCGCCATTAATTTCTATATTTCATTTTTTGAAAGAGTCCAGTGTTTTGTTGAGGTCGTTTTGTAGATTTGTTTGTGCTATTTTCGGGTCTCTATGAGATGCCATTAGTACAGTGTCATCTGCAAACGTCGCAATCATGCTATTTCCTGTAGTCGGTTCCGGTAAATCTGCGGTGTAGATAAGATAAGAGTGGATCCTAATACACTGTCTTGGGGAATTCCTGCATTCATAGGCTCAATGTGTGAACATGCGTCGTTATATTTAATATAAAATTTTCTATCTTGGATGTATGTTTTTAGCATTAGAAAGTAGTCATATGGCAATCAAGATTGGAGTTTGTGCAGTAATTCAGCATACCATACTTTGTCAAAGGCTTTAGCTACGTCGAGATATACAGCCACGCATACTTGTTTATTGTTGAAGTCTTTAATAAATTTTGTGAGTGACTCTGTGCACTTGTTGGATTGTCGAATGTTTTCGCCTAAATCCGAACTGATGTTGGGAAATTAAATTTATTTTTGTTATAATTGGCTCTATGCGATCAAAGAGTAGCTTCTCAAATATTCTTGATATTGTCGGCAGTAGACTTATTGGTCGATACCACGATGCAAACGTGGCGCCTTTATTGGGTTTTGGGATCGCAATGATTTCAGTAATTTTCCATGTCTTTGGGAAGTATTTGAACTTAATAGCAGTATTAAAAACGTTATTGCTCTGTCGGGCATATGCTTTAAAGTTTTTCCCGAGATGAGGTCATATCCACGGGATTTGTTGTTTTTTAATGTCGAAATTAATTGCTTTATCTCTGTTACTGAGGTTTTTCTGATGATTTGCTAGTTTGAAGCTAAGTAAGTCGCTTTTTCCGATGATGTTCGGGCCCATTGTCCGTTTTTGGTTCTTATTGGCGGGAGGTGTATTGTAGCTCCGACCATCTTTTTTGCCTACTTCCACAATGAATAGTTTGTAGACTTTGTTGCGTCCATATTTTTAAGGTAATTGTTTAGTTTTTTGTCTTTTTCATGTTTCAATAGTTCTTTAATTTCTTTAGCTAATTTGTTAAGTTGTGTTTTGTCATTCGGAAATCTTGTAGTCTGCCATTTTTTTCTTAGCTTTCTCTTTTGTTTTAGTTTCTTTCACTACTTTTCAAAAATTGGTATTAAAAAAAAAACAGAATTAATTAGATTTTCGTACTTTTGGTGCTGCATAATTAGCATTTTATTTATTTTGAGAACATTTCCTTATACAACAGCGCATGTAGTCTTACTTTTAGTCTTCAGAAAGCAGGGTTATGTCACTGAAAGCTGTTAATTACCACTACAGACTTTCACTGTCACTAAATATTATATAAATATAAAAATGTTTAGTTTTAATGAAATTCGTGTTTTAACTACCACTAAAGAAGTAGTGGTACGTAAAGTCAGAGTCAGAGTCACAAAACATTTCTTGGCATATGAGCAATAAAGGGTCTAACAATTTTTTATAATATTATTATTATTATTTATAGGAGATATATACAATATAACCATAACTTAATTAGCACACTAGCTACTAGAGCCTTCAGTGAGGCAAATTTTATAGTTTCGTGCCTATGGACATCAATCACATCACTGCTTGACGGGTTTCGTTTTTAACGAATTTTAAAGTTCTCAAAAATAAATGAAAAATATTATATGTACGTTTTGGTGAGAATTTGATGAATTTACTAAAACAAGAAATCAATACTGCTTTTTTGTTTGGCCGACACTGCAAGCACTCACTTAAAGCAAAAATTTATGAGCAGTTTTACTTGCATTTATCTGCTAAACGAAAAATATAATATTCTAATAGTTGAAAAAATATAATACATAGACTTTCTTTATTCAAAGAGAGGGTGAGAGGTCTTAGTTGTTTATATACATACATAGATTAAAATATTTGAAAACAAATACTTTCCTAACTCTTATATCAAATTTAGAAAGAGCAATGGAAAAGAGCTGGGAAATATTTTCTTTGAATTCGATATTTTTCTTTTATGTTGTTGGTGGTAGGCGGCCGCCGTAGCCGAAAGGGTTCTCACAGAGAGAACGTTGGTTCAAATCTCGGTGAAACACCAAAATTAAGAAAAACATTTTTCTAATAGCGGTCGCCCCTCGGCAGGCAATGGCAAACCTCCGAGTGTATTTCTGCCATGAAAAAGCTCCTCATAAAAATATATGCCGTTCGCAGTCGGCTTAAAACTCTAGGTCCCTCCATTTGTGGAACAACATCAAGACGCACACTAAAAATAGGAGGAGGAGCTCGGCCAAATACCCAAAAGTGAACTTAGTGAAAATGGTTAACAGATTTTTCAGGTTTCGGAAACTTTTATGATGCACCTTATTTTCTTTAATTTGAAATCGTTATTTAGCGATAACACGTAAACTACATGCCAGATGCAGATTGTAGATTTTCGATCTCAGCGATTTTACATAAGAATTGGATGGTCTAATTTTTGGGGTTTTTTCGTTGTAAACTAGAGTTTTTGACTGAATTTGCCATTTTTAATACAAAGAATAAGAATAAATTTCGGTGAGATATCTTAACATTTATTCGAGTTATCGAGTTCACAGGGGGACTGATAGGGCTAAAGCAATGCATTTTCCACTTTGTCATGCAATTTGTGGCGTACAGTTTTTTCATTGCATTTTAGAAACCTTTCTGATGTTTTTACAATCTGCCCACATCATCAACCGACATTTTTTTAAACTTAATTTAAAAGTTTCATGTCACAGTCGGACTCGAACCTGTACTAATTGCAATCACCCACAAACACAACCGGCTAAAGCTAAAATTCTACTTTATACGGAAGTACATATTTCATATACTTGAATATACTATACCTGAATATATGTACATATATATTTA
>JAYXIM010032962.1:0-28537 GCA_037575425.1 Anastrepha fraterculus
ACTTTAATTTAGCCACTACAAGCATGGACTACCTTCTTTTTTTGTGCAATAGCCAACGGTAGTTTCTAGTGTTGGTAAAGAGTGCGTGAATTTTCGCCGCTATTATCAAATATCAGTAAGTTGCTTCTATTTTAACTCACTGCTAAGTTCTTCGACTTTGACGGCGGCGAATACGTCAAATCTCTGGCTTTGAAAGTATTTTATATTGGGAGCTGATGGAAGATTGTACCCTCTCTGCGTTGGTAAAATTTATTATTATAGATGGAAAATAGCTGCGTTGTCAACTGTCGTCAATTCGATTAAATTCGTCGTCAAACACAAATGAGTAGTGCGCATTTCTGAAGTCGCTTGAAAGACCATTTTAATAAGAAGTAAGCCACCAGATGACAAAAAAAATTTTTTTTTTTAAATTAGTGCTCAATAGCTATGAAACTATCAAAATCGATGAGAAGTGAAGAAGCTGAAGCTCCTTACATTCTATGAAGTTTGGATTTAGATCAAGATTTTTATATTTTTATTTTTCGTATCAAACCTATTAATAATATCTAATATTTATATTCAATTTTTTTACATACCTACATTTTTTTTAATAAGATGATAGGAGTGACGAAAAAATGCGAATGTGTGTTGTTCCCGAATGTGTACTGTACTAATTAAAAAATTAGCCTGTATTGGCTTCTACTAAGCCTTCTTGAGTTGGATCTGATCTTACTTGCACAACCGGCATTGCTTGGTTGTCGTCGACAATGTTAGGTCTCTGCCTTTCCTTGTTTGCTCTGGGCCAGCTAGCCTATAAGAATTCTTTATAATCATTGACTTAATAAATAAATAAATAAATGGATAATTAGGTCTAGGCAGATTCATCCATTCATACTTTTTCGTCTCGATTTAGGCCAGGTTAATTTAAAGTGCAGAAATTAACCCCTTTGTAAGTTCTTTGTCCGACCTCATATTTTGAATTTAGTTTATGTTTCATTTATTTGGAAATGTTTCCATGCACGTCATAAGAGAAGAAATTTTGTGTAAACATAAAGTTTTTATTAAATTTGCTCTCCGTTCATTCATCCATTCTCTTAGAAATCACGTTGTCAGCTTTTTAGTCCCGACGTCTTGAACAGAAGAACTGTCTGTCTCGCATCCTCTTGTGTAATTCAATGGAATGAATGTAAATGGAATAAAGGAATTTTTGACTGCCAACCTCTTTTAGAAACTCCTGCACATTATCGTCGCAAAATTTTATACGCTAGTCTGTAAGATTGTAATATCATAGATTGAATAAATAAATAAATAAATAAGAAAATAAAAGAAAAATATAAAAAAAGATAAACTTGTGATTGGCATAGTGATTAGATTAGATTAGATTTGTGGGGGTTGGACAAGTACAAGCACTCAGTCAGTAGACCATTGTACTACACCCGGATAGAAATCAGTAGACAGAATAGAGATAGAAAAGATAGAAGGTGGATGGTAAAAACGGATAGATTAGTTTGAGGTCACTCTTCCACAAATCTCTTGGATTCATTGATGAATTTTAAGAGATCCGGAAGAGGAAGAGTATGAACTTTGTCCATACTCTGTGTATCGCAACCCAATATCCTAAGTCTGATTCTGGCAAATGCAGGACAGCTACAGAGAAAATGCTCTGCAGTATCGTCATTCTTAAGACAGGATAGGCATATCGGGCTGTCCACGACCCCCATGGTAGCCATATGCTGACCACAGACGTTGTGCCCTGTGATTACACCCACCAGTACTCTCAGGTCTTTCCTGCTGAGTTTTAGGAGGAAGATCGCTGTTTTCCTGTTTGGTTCTTTCACAAAGCACTTGGCTACTCTGCACGAGTTCAACTCAGATCAACGACCACTGTGAGTAGACCTCATGAAGTTGTCAATCCATAGTTGAATCGATGCGGAATTGACACCTAGAAAGGGTTCAGGGCCTAGTGGCATACTTGCAGAGCCTGCATTTGCCAATTTATCAGCTAACTGGTTTCCTGCAATACCACAATGTCCAGGCACCCAAATAAGACTAACTTTGTTGTGTTTTGCAACACTGTTCAGTTTTGTCTTACATTCACCGACCAACTTCGAAGAGCATAGTGATGCTCTTCATCGAAAGTGAACTACTAAAAATGGTTTTTATGAGACGTTAGAAGATTTTTTATTGCAAACATACAGTCGGTAGTTTCCTATCGCTACCTAAAGGGTAACTGCTATCAGAAACACCTATCACTACATTTGATTTTTCATTTCCACGGCCACATAGAATCAGAGACTAGCTGCATGGTAGTCACATAAAAATCCAATATTGCCAATTTTACTTCTATTTTATTGTATTAAATTATAACAATAAATACACTTTAATAAAATAAAGCGAGAGATCAAAAATGAAGTGTGGTTGAATTGAATTGATTGTATTGCTTAGGATTCCACAGCAGTCTTTCAACATTTTTTGATCTTGAAATTCGTGGTATCGTTTTTCGAAATTTCTCTAAACACTGAAGTTTTGACAAGAACAAATTGAGATGGAAATTTTATTTTCGAGCACAATCGAACTCCATTCAGCTACTTTGTAACTTTAGTGGTTACCTTGCAACGATTCACCGATTATTTGCTTAAAATCCGCGAATACGCGCTTACCGGGGAAATTGTGCAAAGAAATAATAATTTGACCTTAAATACTTTGTAAAGTTCGCCGCGGCGATAAAATTTCAATTTTCAACTGTCGAAAAGTATTCCTTTTTTGAGTGTTTGTGCCTGAAGATTGGGAAAAGGACTTTACTAAATACTTTAAAGTCAGATGTGAACTGTAAGTGTTCTAGCGCATGCAGTTCTTCACAAGGCCAAGTTTTGTATAAAGGTCATTTTTGTCATTTGTTATTCACAACGGGCATTGCTTCCCTAGCTTTTAATTAGAAATAATTAATTAGAACTTATTAATCAAACCTTTTTCATATAATGATGGTTAGTTGCATGACAAGAACATGGCAATTTTTGCTTAAATCCAATTAAGGAAAAATATTTAAAGTTCACTGGTCTTTGTTTCAAATTAAGGAAGAGCATCGTTTATAAAAATCGATTTTCGATTCATACCCGTTTTTTTTTTCAAATTTTAGACTGTTAATAAAACTGAATTAAAAACCGGATCTCTTCCGTTTTCCAAAAAAAATCGGCTGAAAAAAAGTCTAATCTTAAAAAATAGCATATAAACTAGGACGGGGAGATAAAAAAATATATATGTACATATAATTTTCCTTTCTTTCCCTAGATGGTTGCGTATAAATGATTCTTTTCAAATTGAGTTGCGTCCTCAACAAATTTATTAATTATTTACTTAGTGCGGTGTCACACTGTGCGTTTTCACCGGAGCGTTGAAAACGCTCCGGCGCGAAAGGATGGCAATGACGAACGCGTTTGTATGATAGTTGTCACACTATGCGTTGTCGCCGCACCTACCGGACGGTTGCCGCAACTTGCTGCGGCGATGCGGCTCGACCGCAAGACCGGAAGACATCGACGACACAAGTATTCTTACGAATACCGTCACACTGTGCAGTTCAAACGCAGCGTTTTGCAATCATGTTCGATACGGATAAATTTATAACTTGCATTCAAGAAAAGCCGGCCCTTTGGGATAAAAGTGCAAAAGAATATAGTGATAAGAATGCAAGAGAAAAAGCGTGGATAGAAGTTGGCGAATATTTTCGAAAAACCGTCGAAATTTCTCAGTTGATTCACGATGAGAAAAGAATGGATGGACCCAGTGTTGGCGATTCACTGGCTCTCTCAATAATCCTTCCGCTTCCAATAGCGAAATTGCAATTATTTTTTTTCTCAAAATTTTCCGGGACATCTTGTTGTGCTTACAGAATGCAGCAGACTGAAGCAGATTGACGCTGAGTGACCGCACAGTGTGACATGTCGATCCGGTGCGGTGAAAACGCATGCGTTTCAACCGCTCCGGTGAAAACGCACAGTGTGACTCCGCACTTACGAATACCGTCACACTGTGCAGTTCAAACGCAGCGTTTTGCAATCATGTTCGATACGGATAAATTTATAACTTGCATTCAAGAAAAGCCGGCCCTTTGGGATAAAAGTGCAAAAGAATATAGTGATAAGAATGCAAGAGAAAAAGCGTGGATAGAAGTTGGCGAATATTTTCGAAAAACCGTCGAAATTTCTCAGTTGATTCACGATGAGAAAAGAATGGATGGACCCAGTGTTGACGATTCACTGGCTCTCTCAATAATCCTTCCGCTTCCAATAGCGAAATTGCAATTATTTTTTTCTCAAAACGCTGACTGACCGTACAGTGTGACATGTCGATCCGGTGCGGTGAAAACGCATGCGTTTCAACCGCTCCGGTGAAAACGCACAGTGTGACACCGCACCGGATCGACATGTCACACTGTGCGGTCACTCAGCGTCAATCTGCGTCAGTCTGCTGCATTCTGTAAGCACAACAAGATGTCCCGGAAAATTTTGAGAAAAAAAATAATTGCAATTTCGCTATTGGAAGCGGAAGGATTATTGAGAGAGCCAGTGAATCGCCAACACTGGGTCCATCCATTCTTTTCTCATCGTGAATCAACTGAGAAATTTCGACGGTTTTTCGAAAATATTCGCCAACTTCTATCCACGCTTTTTCTCTTGCATTCTTATCACTATATTCTTTTGCACTTTTATCCCAAAGGGCCGGCTTTTCTTGAATGCAAGTTATAAATTTATCCGTATCGAACATGATTGCAAAACGCTGCGTTTGAACTGCACAGTGTGACGGTATTCGTAAGAATACTTGTGTCGTCGATGTCTTCCGGTCTTGCGGTCGAGCCGCATCGCCGCAGCAAGTTGCGGCAACCGTCCGGTAGGTGCGGCGACAACGCATAGTGTGACAACTATCATACAAACGCGTTCGTCATTGCCATCCTTTCGCGCCGGAGCGTTTTCAACGCTCCGGTGAAAACGCACAGTGTGACACCGCACTTACTCGGCAAAAAAATTTCCAGAAAAAACATCTACATAATTTTTCTTTTTGTTTTCTGATTTTGAGTTTGTTGTACAAGCAATCTGTTCTGCTCTTATTGGCCAGGTTATTCCTCTGTTTGACGAAACCGAATTTTGGTTTAGTCTATTTACTTACTTACTTACTTACTGAATCTACGAATTGTTGATTTTAGCACACAATTTTATAACTCTTCTGTATATTCGTAGAATATTTGTTTTGAATACACTTTTAGGTATACACTATTAAATAAAAAAAAAATGATTTTGAGTCGCGAAAGCTGTGTAGTTCACAAGGGCGCTTAATTTGGCGTATACTTTGCAGCATATCAACCACAAAGCCAGGATAGCTCCTCAGAAACTTTTATGCATTGAGACCTAAAGTTTTGGTAGAAAATACCAAAAATTTGTGATTTTTGTTGCTGTATATAGTAATTTGTGTTTCAATACTTTCACTCATCATGCTTTGTATTTCGATAAATCCAAGAAGCAAATAAAAAAATTCAATTAACCTTCAAATATTTGCCTAATTCTCGTACAAGTACTTCGCCTCCCGAAATGATTATAAAGACACCACATATTAACAAGTTTTGACTACTTACTTATTTAGTTTTTAATTTGAATTATTTTTTTATAAAAATATAGTTCATTCTATAAAAAGAACTATAATAATTCAAGTTTGAAAGTTCGATTTCTAGGAATTCGATAAATTTTGATCAAAATTTGTAATAAGAATTAAAAAAGAAAATTTGGTTACGCAGCCCATTAAATATTAGTAGTACAAAATGCAGGATTCAAGGCGCTGATAATTTTTTTCGCTAAGAATGCTTCCCATTTTCTTTGTAAGAAAAAATGTTGTGCATTCGTTGTATAGAGAAAATGAGCTTCACCTTCAACGCGCTTCGCTAGGTAGTATTTTGCCCTAATTTTTCACTGGTTTGAATCTCACTATGAATCTTTCAGGGGCTTTTGAGCACAGTTTCAGCTGTTATAGAAAAATATAAGAAAAAAATGTAATTATTATTATTAATTGCTATCGCGATGGCTTTAGGCGCAAAACACCGTTTGTTTTGTAGTAAATAGATACACCCACCACCAGCTAAAAAAATGTAAAATTTCGGAAATATGATAAAAAAAATGTCCCAAACATTTTTTCCTAAACATGTTGTGTGCAATTATATTATATTTTATCCGAAAATTATATTTTACTTTAAAAAATTATAAAATAAATATTCGAATCGATTTTAAACTCCTTAAAAAAACTCGTACCAAAGTGTTCAACTTTAAGTTAAAGTATTAAATTTCTCAAAAGTATTAAATTTTCTGCGAATATTTTTCAGTTTTCAGCTTATCAGTCTCAAGCCTACAAATTCATGAATTCCAGACCTTATTTAAAATACTAAAAACACGCTCATAAGTGAGTAAATCGCATGTATCTATGTGAAGTACTTACGCTGAGGTTCTACACCAATTCATGGTAAGTGTCTTGATTCCGCAGACACCGCCAGTTTTATGCCGCATTCGAATGGCTGATAAATTTTTTGAAGAAATTTTTTATAATAGAAGTTTGGCATAGTTTACAGTTGACAGACCGCTCTTAAAAATATTATCGCTTTGAGAGGGAATGCCTTTAATGCCTAATTTATTGAAAAAAAATACGTACTTATAGAGTTTATTTATTCAAAGTTTTGTCCAATGGCCGCCGTAGCCGAATGGGTTAGTGCGTGACTACAATTTGGAGACGCACAACTAATAGGAAACGTTTTTTCTAACGGCGGTCGCTCCTCGGCGACAGTTTATTTCTGCCATGAAAAAGTTGCTCTTAAAAATGTAGGTCTATAAATTTGTGAGAAATATTAAAAACACATCAGAAGTAGCAATTGTATACATATATATGTATATACCATATATTGTGCAGCAACATCAGCCAATTCTTTCTCGACCTAGCTTAGCCAATATAATTCATAAAGTAAGCCAATTCATAGTCTGAAAGTGCAATGTCTGGTGAATATAGCAGGTGGCGGAGAATCTTCCGCTTTTGAGGCTTTTCAGTTAGGTATTGACAATACATACGAACTTATATGTGACATTTGGTGGTTGCAGCTATCTTCTGCCCTGTTTCTATTTTGTAGTAGACGACATCGCTTTCCTATCAAATTCAATGTACAGCATAACTGTGAAAACGTGCATATTTAGCCGGTGCATCGGTTATCTAAGTTTGGCGTGGTACTCTTTTAATTGTCGATTATCATAATGTATTTATTTTTATCCACTTTTGCATTTGAGATGAAAAACTATGGCATCACTTGGCATTAATTAGTTCAGTAGTCAGTTTCCTTGCTTTCGTATAATTCTGAATAACTTCAAACGTTTTGAAATGTGGCGCAGTGTAAGCTAAAGTAAACTTTTTTTTATTAAGTAATGCCTCCGATTTTTCGTTCTGCAAATATTTCAGATGCGTGGGATGTTTCTCGTTTGCACCAAATAAAGCCGTCAAACGAGTCCTTACGCACTCGACAGCATTCAACGATATTCAGTCGAATTTTCCTAAAATAGAATAGTGAATAGTCGATGTGAAAATATGTATATTTACACGTCAGCTATAATTATAATTTTAATTAAAAACTGAAGTTCAATAAAAAATATTTTTTCATTACTTCGATGGGATACGTACTTACAGATACGGCACCTGCTCAGGCGACACTATTTGACGCAAGTGAACGGAAGTTATGTTCTTAGTTTAATGCTTTAAATTACTTAAAACATATTTCGCCATCATCTTGTCTTCTCTACATTTAGAAAACTAGTTTAAAATATGAAATTATGTATAAAATTAAATTTTTATTTATTAACTACTAAAAAACTATTCCTTTTTCCAGTTATGGAAGTTTTTGGAATTATTTATAACTAATTTTCATTACATTATTTTTCATGACACAAAACATTCAGCGTTTTGCTTCACAATAGCACAACACAATTCAGTTAATATTTTTTTAAGCAAACCCATCAATTAATTTTCTGTTGAATTATCTCTTCATTTTCATCCGGGTCTTTGAACGCGGCAATGATTTTCTGAATACTTTGCTAGAATGTACAGAGAATCGTATGAAGTATTGAAAAGTGAGACAAAAATCAACTTTTTTAGTTAAGCAGGTAAAATTTCATATGCACATGAAACTATAGATTTTATACAGTAATGCTTTAACTCAGTTTTTCATTTTTTTATCAATTTCATTTTTGAAAAGATTTTACAGTCTCAAAGTGGCAAGCGTTAACAGAGGTATACGTTGCGTATACTTTATTTCATAGGAGGAAAGTTTAACTATTTTCTTTATGTTTTCGAGGTACATAACTACTGTATAAGTATATAAGAGCCGGTGCAAAATTAATCACCCTATAGGAGGATTTGTGACTTTGGCAAATGGCGTCGTTTGTTAATTATACACATATTTGACACTTGTGAACTAGGCATTTGCAGTATAGAAGCCTATAAGCAAGGAAGCGTTGGAGGGCAAAATAAAAATATCCATCACTCAAAATATTTTTTAAAAAATTTTTTTATTTAAAAAAAGTAAATAAAATTAGATCATTAGTTTTGCGCGACTTTGTTATACCTTTAACATATGCGTTTTCACAATAAGTCATTAGGAAATTTCAAACTTATTTATGGATACATTTCTCAAAGGACATTATTGTTCTGGCGAAAAGAGAATAACATTTTTTTTGAATAGCTGGCTATATTTTCTTTCATTTATTATTATAAAATAGTTCATTAGAAAATTTCAGGGATATTTAGGGATTCATTCTTCAAAGGACATTATTGTTCTGGCGAAGAGCAAACAATGTTTTTGTTTAAATAGCTGGGTACATTTTCTTTCATTTATTATCCATATTAATATCATGCATTTCCCAAAATAATGCATTAAAAAATTTCAGGCATATTTATAGAAATATTTCTCAAAGGACATTATTGTTCTGGAGAAAAGTAAATAACATTTTTTTGCTTAATAGCTGGCTATATTCTCTCTCATTTATTATTCATATTAAAAGCATACGTTTTTCAATATAATTCATTAGGAAATTTCAAGGATATTTAAGTATACATTCTTCAAAGGACATTATTGTCCTGGCGAAGAGTAAATGTTTATATTTTTATATATTTTTCTTTCATTTACTATCCGTATTAATATCATAGAGTGAGCATAAGTATTAAAAACCATTTTTGGATAATTTGATTTTTTCGGCCTTTAGAGTTCTTTAAAAATTTATATTGATAAGAAAAATATGGAAATATTGAGTATGCAGCATTCTTTTAAAAAAATCTATTGTTTCCCGTGTATATCTAATTCAAATAAATTTTGTCAGTCTATTTTTTTTTTTTATTTAAAAAAATCATTTTATAACTAAATTCTTTCATCACTGAAAATATAGAAATCAAAGCAATAAATCGTGTATTGTGTTTTCCTTTTTTGTCTACAAACTTTTTTAAGAATTCAAAAGCTTTGAACGCGCCTCTTCACCCCTCACACACTTTGTCCCTTGTAGAATTACTAAATTCTTCGAACAGGTTAAAGTCACTTTGACTGCCAGCTGATTCAAGCCGTTTTAAGTGGATTACAAGTTTCACACTCCGCTAGACGTTCAAGCTAAATCGTCTTCTCTCGCTAATACTTTTTCATTCCCCTTAAATAAGCCACAGCTCTTGAATGTTAAATACATTTTCAATTCTTTTCCAACTCTTTCCAACTGATTCGACTTGGCCGTTTGCTTTATCATTCATTGGAAAGTATGGTACTGCTTTTACACGCACATTTACGTACATTTGCATACACCTACATATATTTATGTAGTACACACAGTCAGCAAGGAAATTCTATGCACAGATCAGTTTAAGAAATTTATGTTATAAAAAAAGTGAAATTCAAACCTTGATACCTGCATTTAATATTAGCGATTGCTATGAACTTGAAGAGCTCGCGGGATGCGCAAAGGCTGCTTGCAGAGAATATATAGGCTCTTACTCAACCTTTTTTTCAACAAAAATTAGTGTGATATCCTTTTTATTTACCGGAACAAACTATGTAAGTAGCAAATTCTGATCTCATCAAGGTGGTGAAAGAGTTATGGTTCAGAAGTGTATGCGTGCCACAGATGTGAATAACTACAATCTACTTTTGTGTCATCAATCACAAAGTGTAAAAGTTCTGAAAAAATCTGTAGCTCAGAATGAGCATAAAATTGAAAAAAGTTATAAAATGCTGCAGCGGATTTGTGGTCAAAGGGTCATAAATTGCACCAAAATTGCCAAAAACTCAAGTCAGGTGTTTTTCTGCCATGAAAAAGTTTTACCAACTTCTCTTAAGAGTCGTTTAAGAATTACCGAGTTCTTTTTTTTGGCTAAATGCTCAGCCTGAATACTAGGCAGTGGCGTAGGCGACGAACTATTTTTATTACTAAGAATATGAAATTAGGCTACGATGGTTGCCAAAACGAAGTTCACTAAGACCAAACGGCTCATTGGGTGTGCTATCAGAACAAACATAAACCAGCAGCTACATTTTTCTAATTTTACTGCTTTAACCCATTCGATCCCATTGTACTCGGTTGAGTACAGAAAAAGCATCTTTTTCGAAACGACGTGAAAAGCCAACGCTTACAAATTTTTAAATGTACTCGCCACTTTATAATACAGAGCAACGTTGAAAAGGAATACACATGTTTCTCCTTCTTTTTTTTGAGTCCCGTTATCCGTTATTCACTTGTCTTTGCGTGCACTTTTGCTATTTTTCTTCTTTTCATGGTTTAGTTTGCAATAAGCTCTCTGTTTGACAAAATCTAAGTTATCACGGAAAAAGTTCAGTGTTGAAATATTCATAATACATATAATTTGTATACTTTATAACAAAAATACGAAAAAAGTTGTGGAAAAGTGCATTTCGGTAGGTTTAAATTCTAGTGTACTCGCATGGGTACAGTGGGAACATTAATATATATTTTGTGTGCATATTTCATGTAGATTTGGTAAATGATGTAAACAAATTTTACGGAAAGAGGTTTCACAACCTTTCTGCGGCCACCGACTATATTGACTCAAGCGACCGTAGTCACTTCGACTTCGCTATTATACTGCCAAATACCCACTGGGACACAGATGAGGAGGACATTGAAGAGGATAATATATTGCGTGATGATATTCCAAGGGATGTTCCGGGCGAAGTTGACTTATTTTTGAGCAGTGACAGTGATGATGATATTCCACTTGCAAGCTTACAAAAAAGGCAAAAGTTGTCAAAAGATCTAAATCCAAAATGGAGAAAGAGTATAACAAGTACGGAAATTGCAGAAACGCATTTTTACGAACAATCCCAACTTGAAGCGTGTTCTTTATTGGTAACTAAGAACCCAGTTGAAATTTTTGAAACTATTTTTGACGATGAGGTGGTTAAATTAATAATCGATCAAACGAAAATATATGCCTTGCAGCATAACAAGCATGATTTTTGTTTCAATGAGGAGGATCTTAAGAGGATCAGAAAGAAAGTCTCCCATTAGGTTCAAGGGTCGTCCTTAATCTTTTGGCAAACATTCCACATCCGACCGATCACATCGTATTTTTCGACAACTTCTTTACGTCATATGACCTTCATAGAATTTTGAGAGAACAAGGATTTAAGGCTACTGGGACTGTTCGTGAACGGCGATCCAAAAAATTGTCCTCTGAAAACGAACAAAGAACTACAAAAGAAGCAACGGGGAGAGTTTGATTTTATGTAAGTTTATCATAATTATTTATTTGAATAGTTGTTTTGTATCAAATTTTGTAGGTATTCTGGCTCAGGAATACTTTTTGTGAAGTGGAATGACAAAAGCGTTGTGACAGTGGGAACAAACTTTGATAGAATTGAACCTTTACATACCGTCAAACGATGGTCAAGACAAGAGAGACGCAAGGTGAATGCCCATCAGCCGAAGTTGATAACGGAATAGAACTCAGGAATGTGAGGAGTTGACCTCCACGACCAAGCTTTGAATACTTAGTATATAAAGTTAAGAGGAAAGAAATGGTGATGGCCTCTTTTCACTACAATGATAAGCTCGTGCGTAGTAAACGCATGGAAGCTTTATAAAATGGCAAGTAAGAATCAATGCGACTTGTTGCAATACCAACGTGAAATTGTGCGATTTTATTTACGTAATTATAATATCCGGGACATATCTTCAAAACGATCGACAACGGCATCAATAGATGGTTCCTCATATAACCATTTTCCCAAAAGGATATCGAATCAGCTGAGGTGCAGGGAGTGTCACCAAAGAATTCGATGGATTTGCGAGTTATGCAATGTAGCCCTTTGCGTGAAGAGAGAATGTTTCAAAAACTTCCATACTGTTGACCGAACTAATAACCAAGGAAGTCTTTGAAAGTGTATTTTTATTTAATACTCCATATTTTCATATACAGGCAATGTATATACATATTATCCCATTGTACTCGTTTGGGTACAGCTCAAAAAATGCATTTCTTTGATTTTTTTTCGTGTTTTTCTTTTTTAAGGAGCTTAATTACACTATTTCAATAAACGTTTTATAAACGCATTTAAAAAAAAATTGTTTTATATAAGGTTGGGATTTAATGGGTTAAAGGAATATATGTTGTTTTTTTTATTATTTTTTTTTTTTTGCTAAGAAACAATGGTTAGCTCTAACCGAAGCGCAGAGTTATACTGCTGAATGTATGTACAATCACTGAAGGAAGATAGATTTACCGCCATGACATTATTTTCACTATGTCATTCACTTATACACCTACCATCTACCATCTAAGTATGTATGCAAAATATGGCATGTAGAGAAAATATTTATTTCATTTTTATTATTATTTAAAATTGAATTTAAATAGAAAGCTAAAGAGCTTAAGGGAAAATATTAAAATTCTGAGGTATTAAGATTTTATGGCATTAGTGAATGAAAAATTACAAGTATTTATGTATGTATTTGCGATTTTTGAAAATTCAGTGAGATTTTGAGTACCTTTGCATACACCAATTTGGTTTTGGAGTTTGGTTTTCAAAAATTTCGGTTTTGCAAATAGTTTGCGATTTATATTCTAGAAGTTTGTATGCGCTCGAAGAAGTTTTGTGTTGCTACTACAATAAGGGCAGGTATGTGAGATTTTTTTGTTAGGGCGTAAGGTACTCAAAGTTTTTTTTGCATTAATGAATGCATGCATTTGTTTTTTATGTAGAGAAAAGCAGAATAGCGTCAGAGGAAAAATTTAACAAAAATCGACCAGAATTTCGAGCCACTTCAAACTTTTATTATACTAAAATATTTGTTATTATACAAAAATATAAAAAGCTTCAAAACTGCATACCCAATATTTTTTAAATTCTGATCAAAAAGTTTGAAACTTTGATGAAATATTGTCGATTTTTTTTAATCTGATATATAGTTTGGAACTCTTACACGATTTGCATACATGATATTTTTTGTTAAAAAAGCTATATTTTTATAAATAATTAATGAAAATTAAAAAAAAAAACAGCAACGTAGTCGAACACCGGTCAAAATGTTGTGCTACTATATTTCTTCCGCGGGCTATACTTCTTCACATAATTCACCAGGTATGCCTAGGAGAAGTTTTCTCTTTTCTTTTTAATATTTATTAATCTTACCGCCGTGGCCGAATATGTTGGTGCAGAACTACCACTCAGATGTGCTTAGGTTCAAATCTCCAGGCAATGATAGAAAAAGTTATTTCTATTAGCCTCCGAGTGTATTTTTGCCATGAAAAAGCTCCTTATAAAAAACCATTCGCCATTCCGAGGCGACATTAAACTATAGATCCACTCCGTTTGTGGAATAACATCCACATGCAGACACACAAAAGAGTACGAGTTCAATGAAGCACTAAATAAAGGGTGTAAACGACAAATTCGCCTATAAGTACATTTCTCGTAGCGAAAATTAGGTTTTTGAGATGAAAAAAATTTAACTTCTGAGATGAAAAATTAAAAAAAATCAGATTTTGGCCTTCCAAACGCTACGGAAAATTAAAGGTCCAAAAAATTATTTTTCCTTTAAGAAATTATTATTTTTTGTTTCAGAGCTATGATGAGCTATGATGTACTATATACCGCGAAACTGTTTATGTTCGATGCGCCTGCGGAGGTTCTCTGTCATTCGCTTAATTCTCAATATTTGGTGATAAAAATTTTGGAAAATATTGTTGAACTGTGACCTACGTTACTATATAGAAATTGACTGAATGAACTCATACTGACTGCACTGTCAGAAAAGTTCTTAAACACCTGTTTTTCACTGAATTAATCTTAGTGAAGTTATTTGAAATGAGTTTTGAAAGTTTGCATGAATTAGAGTTAACCTGAAGTGAAAATACAAAAGAATGCGTTATGATTATGCAAAAAACATGGCGCATTTCTTGGCATGCCATGCTTCTACTGCTCTGATAAGAACTAATTTGATTGTACCACGGAGGATGATAGAATATAAGGCTTGACCATCCGTAGCAAAATTGTGACAGTAACTTTGACTATTACATACTTCACAGAGATTTGCTCGTTTGATAGTTTTGATAGATTACCAGGTTTGGCCAATCTGATGTGATGAATCACAAAATGGTGCAAGCAACTTCGGCTGCCACGTCACCGGGTACTCCGCAGTCGAATCACGTATTCCGCTCATTTCCCACGTATTCATACACTCGTCTAATTAGTTGTTGTTTAGATAGTAACGAAGCAACATGAGCTATGGCTGTGTTGTTTGTTTTTGTATATCACCAACACAATCTCAGCATTTTCGTAAGCAAACCGCTATCATGACCCCGATTACATCAGCCAATCAGCTGATTCTTTCAAATTTGCTGAGAGCCGGTTAACGGTGTGATCTTGGCCACACCTTTTGAATTCTTCTCACTATGGTTCAGACGTCAACGAAGAATATAAACTGTGATTTTTTCATATATAACCAACAAAACACAGTTTTTGTCGACCTGTGTCATAAACAAATCACTGCTATTTCTCTTATTACGTCTGAAAATCAGCTGAATTCTTCAAATTCGCCGAGAGCGGATTAGCGAGTTGATGTTGGCAAGGTCTTTGCATTCTGTATATCGTGCGCATGCCAATCCAATAAAGTTCTCACAATTAATTTTTCAGAGAGGGGATAGTGGTTAAGAATAAGAGTTAAGATGAAAATTGGTATTTGCAAGAGTTAAGAGTAAAGATGAAAATTGTTACTTTGTGTTTCTCGGGACTTATGAATTCTGGCATTATTTATACAAAAAATAAATTTTCAAATTTAATTTGAAAAAGGTTTCATTTTATTTGCAAATACAGGTAGTTTAATTTAAACTGACAATGTTGCGCTTACATAAAAAAAAAGATTTAAAATCCTAGGAAAATTATTTTTGAATCAGGATTCTGGTTTGCAATACTGAGTTCGTTCTTAAAAAATGAAGGGGCTTTTAAAAATGTTGCCTAGTGGAATTTTCGACAACTTACTTTCCTTCCCAAGTCAATCATTTCTGGGCGAGTTATAATTTCAACCTCTAAAGAAAGTGCACTTGCTTCAAGAGTCTTCTGGAGGTGTAATAAATACAATTGGGTCATTAAATACTAAACACAGTTGGGTCGTCTCCATTAATTTTGACGTGCCTGATAGCCTTTTTCACAGAACAATTGCTTTTTATAATTTCTTTTTTTGATACCTATTCTGCCGTTTTGAAATTATTTCTCCTTTTATTTTATTTGATTCCTTATTTAGCTAAATTTTCCATAAAGTGTCGAGCAGCCAACGATTTTATCGTGATTCGCATGGGAACTGAAACTGAGTTACCTACAAATGAGACTGTTTGCTCTTAGAATTTTGTATAGAGAATTATGGAAATAATTCAGTTACAATAGAATTACGATTGGAGCTGGCGTAGACATCATTTGCCATTCACAATGATGGGACAGTGCATGGGTTATTTATTACCTAAATAAAATTTAGTAATCGTTACGTTTTCGACAAATTTTGTAAGACTTTTTTAAAACTAATCTTCATTTGCGAAATTTGTGAACTCTTTAAAAATTGTATGAAAGTGGTTTTATAAACCGTGAAGTGAAAAGGTTTAAGTGACGTCATTAGGGCAACCTAAAAGTGTTTAAAAATAATTTTTTGTTACTTGCATTCCTTTTTATAAACAAACTGGAAATAACTGACTTCCTATTTCATTAGCCACATATACTTGTATTACTATTTCAGTAGACTACTTCTATTTCCTACAAGGTATCACGCATTTATGTATAAATATAAACAAAATAAATACCAGTATTGAGTTTTGCATACTGGCACAAATGAATTTGCTTACAATCGCGGGAGTGCGAACGCATGCCACTCTGACGGTATGCGTGCGTGAATCGTACACATCGTACATTCGTACACACATAGCGTCTACACCTGGCGCAATGTTGATGTTGGAAGCAATGTTGATTATTCAGGCAAATTTCATGTAAACTTACCAACACTACGAGAAATAGCGCTTGCGGAACATTTCAATATGTCGTTTATATTGGCGTTGTTTTGCATCTTTTGCGGTCTTAACACTGTCACATTCCGCTTGTAAATAGTTCCATTAGAAAACTAATTAAACACAACTGGCACAAGCGCATCCCATACATACGTGCCACAGCATATGCACACATACACCTAAACACATATGCACATTGCACACCGTTGTATATTTTTTTAGTTGATCGCAAGTGTTTGTTCTCCAAAAAGCTCACGTAAAAGTTTTTTCTTTGGCAGCTCTTGAGTACATTGCAAAATTAGCATCGCGACAGTGACATGCCAACATTTTTCATAAGTATGAAAACCGGAAAAAAAATTCTAATTAAGAATTAGAACGAATAAAGGAATAAATAATAAATTTACTGGCACTTGTATGTGTATATAAATATATAATATTGTGCACATAGTTATGCAGATGTGATACTGATGGGCAGCAAGACCAGGATAGATAGCAATACAAAAGAAGGGTGTTCCAATTTCGTGGCAAAGTAAGTATGCATGTATAATAAATAAGCATTAGTAATGGTTACCTAACTTCATGGAAACTTCATGGTGTATACTCATTAAGTTCGTTAGCCTGATGCACTAAACTTTATACAGAATTTTTTTGTTACATCATTTTGTTTTTGCCGCCTACAAACTATACATAGTGTCTTGCAAAGGCCACATTTTAGGAACCATATGAAATGATTCCAAGTTAAGCAATTTACAACTGTCAGTCAGAAGGCTACCAAATAGCTGGGAAAAATTCTTTCCACATCAGCTTAGAAATGCCGTCGATATCTTAAGGCGGGAAACCAGTTTAGACTGATCAAAAAATATACTTTTTTTTTGCATAAATCGTTAGTATAACTACTCAAGAATATGTGGTAAAAAAATGAAATTCGCATTACTCCCGATTCTATGAGCATTTAAGTGACCGCCCGTCGGTTCTGCACCGTAGCGCGCGGTAATTAGAACGGAGCGGTCTCTCAGGGACCCTTTTTCGATTACCTGCCTCAATACTGTTGTACTATGGAACAATAGATACAGTTGAATTTCGGCAGATGTTCCTCCTTGACTAATTGTAGAACTTTCTCGAATGCTTACGATATTTCGACAGAGTGTCGAGTATGGTTAGTTCAACTCCGGCTTTCCTACCGAGCGGTGTAAAGATATCAGCGTATCCGAAAAGTTCTCGTGAATGTAGTGAACGACGTGGTAGACCACGTAAGAGATCTTTTTGTGGCAATAAACACACCAGGAGTCAGTCGAGTGTCAGTGACGATGATGTAAGTGAGAGCGCAAAAAAACTTTCTACTGCTACGAGTGAGAATGTGATTGTGAATTCTATACATTGTTATAGGCTCATCGAATTTTTGACAGTATTCACTGCTTTGTTGGAAATTCTTATTTGTCGAGATTGTAAAACGAAAGGGAAATTTCAAGAAACTGGAAAACGTGGTCTAGGTTTCAAGATTGTTGTCAATTGCCACTGTGGATCAAAACAAATCAATTCAGGTCCTTTAATCAAGAGATAAATCGTAGAATCGTATTTGTTATGCGGATCTTAGGTGTTGGCAAACGAGGACTGAATTTATTTCTGTGAAAACGATGTTCGACAATTATATCGGTGATGGATATTCGAAAACGTTCACAGCAATCATTAATTTGAATCCCTACGGTGGTGAACTGACAGTTGTCAATAATGAGTGCATAGGCCATGTTCAGAAAAGGATGAGAACGGGCTCAGAAACACCAGGAAAACAAAAAAAAAAATGAGCGTTGATAGAGGCTTTGGTGAAAAAGCTCAACACATATTATGGCTTAGCGATTCGACTAAATATAAACAGCGTCAACGATATTCAAAATTCACGATAAACTCAAAAATTTCGGTCTAAACCGACCCCTCAATATGTTTACTGATATATTTCAAACACATTGTTTGAGTTACAGAACACTGCGTCATAAAGGACAACTGTAAGACTGAAGAGACATCGTAGTGATATCACCTTACTTCGTAGGTGTCCCTTACAAACTACCAAATTGCTGCTAATAAACAAAAGTTTTCTGCAGTTGTGGAGCGAAGGTGTCGTGCGGAGCCCACTTGAAAAGTTGTATGCCAACGCACAAAATCTCTATTCACTATTATAACACAGCGGGCCTCACTAAATACATTCTATGAAAAAAGTACCCGAAATTGTTCAATAAAACGCATAATAATTATTTAATCATCAAAATTTATTTTATTGATCATCAAAATTTATTTTATCGCCTTCAAAATAGGCTCCATTCGGAGCAATACACATATCCCAAGTATTAGTCCAGTCATCAAAGTACCTTTTAAACGCGTTTGAAGAGATCTTTTTCAGCTCCTTCAGCGAAACGGCGTCCGTGGAGTGGCAACTTAAGTCTTGGGAAAAGAAAAAAGTCACAGGGGCTGAATCCCGTGAATGCGGTGGTTTTTTGATGAAACTTACCGAGTTTTTGTTCAAAAAAGTGTTCACAATATGAGCCTTGTGAGACGGTGCGTTAACATGGTGCAAGATCCATGAGTTTTCTTTCCACATTCTCTTTCAAACGTTGCATAACTTCCAAATAATATTCTTTATTTACCATAGAACCATTTGGAAAGAGTTTAGAGGATTTTCGAGAAATTCACCACGATAATCAAAGAAAACGAGTAGCATGACTTTCACTGTTCACCGACTTTGACGTGATTTTTTGTGTTACGGCTTCTGTGGACAGCGCCATTTAGCCGCCTGTTGACTGGCTTGCATGTAAAACAATGTACCCACGTTTCATCACCTGTTATGATGCGCTGGATAAACGTTGGGTCCTAATTCACTTGTTCAGCCACCTTCTTCCGATGAATTTTTTGAACGAGTCGAGCAGCCACGCGTCTCATGCCCTATTGATGGTGTAAAATGTTGTGAATTGATTCGTGAGACACGCTACCTGCTCAAACTTAAATGGCTTTCCAGCACCATTTCCTTGACTTTGTTGACGTTTTCATCCATTGAAGACGTTGATAGGCGACCAGATCGGGGCAAATCTTCCACAACTTATTGGCCCTCTGCAAAAGCCTTATACCACTCGTAAATCCGTGTTTTTGATAAAGTGCACTCGCCATAGGTTTTCTGCAACATTTTCAACGATTCGGCACACGAAATCCCGTTCAAAACTTAACGTTCAAAAATTTAAGACAAATTCTTTGTTCGATATTTTTATCCATAGTAAAAATTGCAGAGCACACCTGCCGTTGACTGATATAATTAAATGTTATTAATATTAATTTTCTTTATTCCAGCGAGAGAATTAAGAAGCTGTAATCCAGATAGTGGACGGTGATGAATCTTTATCGTGTTTAGTAAGCATTTTTCTGTAGTTTATGTGTTTTTAAGTTTAGCGTGAAGACTTTGAACTCATGGGTTCTCCTTCAAGTTGGTTGAATTCCCATTGTCTGTTTAATGCCTGAACAATAATTATCAGTATAAAATCGCCTTCCTTGTTCGCCGTATTTTGTCACGCAACTGTTTTCTAAGCTTAAAAAATACTTTAATCCGTTGAAGCTGTGAAAGAGGGAGCGCACACGTCGTTCTGAAGAAGCTGCTAGAGGAAGGCCTACAGCACTATTTCGAACAATGGAAAAATAGCATGGAGTATTGCAGGTATAGAGAGGGGCGTATATCGACGGCGCTAATAAGTAAATATTTTTGTTTTACTTCGTTAATAGCACCACCTCATATGCAACACATTTTGCTTAGACTAGAAATGGTTACACATAATTTTTGTTATTATTTTCCTAAAATATGTGCACTTGTACTAAATCATTAATTAATAAATTCAAACTAATTAATTACAATTTAAAATTAATGGCTTGAGTGTTTCCACAAAAAGCCATTGGCTGCTATGAATTCGCAATACTTGTATCAATTTGAAATTAAATGGCTTTTTCCGGGGAAATTTCACATAATTATCGCATTATGCCCACGCATTAAAAAAATTGTATTGCAAAAGAAATAAATAAATTAAATAACTGGCGTTGAATTGGAGCCAATTTGCTGCTACTTAATTACATATATATGTGTATGGGCTAGTAATATATATGAATTAGGGTGGTTCTGCTTTCGCTATCCCCAATTGCATATCAACTGTTGTCTTTGCAGCCTTAAAATGATTAATCTTCAAATATTAAGGATACCGCGTAAGCAGTAATCATTTTTACAACAAATAATTGCTTATGTTAGTGTATGGCTATGCATTTAAGTAGAACTATTAATATATTGCTACCACCCTGCTCTTCATATTAGAAAGTAATAATAATAGACAAATACTTATAATGTTGCAACAAAATTTTCTACTTATCTAAAATTAATGATTTTAGTAGACTAAAGTGGGGGTCAATAAAAAGATTAATTTTTCAATGGGGGTCAACAAAACGATTAATTTTCCAAAACATATTCCATAATTCAGGGTTTGGGTTTTGGGTGAAAAATAGCCAAGTGCAATTTATGGATGTTTTAATATATTTTTACTCGATGTAGTATTTGTAAGAGTAAGTAAGTAAAGCTTGATTATTTTAAACCATTGAAATACAATACAGTTCGATGATGTCCGGCTGGATATTTTTATCTCAAGCCTTATCTGTGTTTGTGACGTCACACTTGTGCAGTTGGCCACAGCAAACTTAAAAATTTCTACTTGCAATTATATTTCTAAAAGGTTTTAAGAGATTACTTCAACTTTAAACTTTAAATTACACTTTTTTGTGCACATTTTTTTCGTTTCCTTACATTCCTGTTTTCGCTTTTACATATCTCTCCTGAAACTGCACCGGTGCGATGTAATGCCGTGGTGAAAGGATTCCTAAGGTGTGTGTTAACCGGCTCTCATCGAATTTGAAGGAATCAGCTGATTTGCTGACGTAGCAGCGGATATGAGGGCGGATTGTTTAGTAGAAAACTGAGATTGTTTTGCCATTTGAACAAAGACTGTTTGGAAGATGGTAAGCATACGTGTGAAATTACACAATTCACAATTCTGCCGCTAAGTTCTCGATGATGTAGCAGTGGAAGTTACTCCCACAATTTCGCTTTGGGTGACCAAACCTTCTAATCTATCATCCTTGACGTCGCGTATTTTTTTTTGTTCTTGTTTTTCCTTATTCACTCCACTCGGGAGCATAGGGCATTGACAAGACTCAGTCTTGCGTTTGTTTCGTTAATCTATTTTTCTGACAGGGTATTGGATTAGACTAATATAGTCCTAAATAGTGGGAATGCCCACCTGTCGTTGCTTAGGAACAACGCCTTCTAACTGTTTAGAGCGCCATCTGTGTTTAATAATTTTCTGGGAAAGTAGATAAGTTCGGAAAAGTGCCAGGACCGTGCTTCACGTGGGATGGGACTCGAACCTACAACCTCTGAGATAGCAGGCTAGTGCACTTACGCTAAACCACCGAGGCCGTCTCGTAAATAGTACTTCCATAAGTCCTCTCTGATGGGCGCAATTCGTATAGGGCCCATTCTTAGGTATATTCTCTTTTACCTCAATACTCACCGTCCAATGTTTACTAAATTTTTCGATGTCTGCGGCCCTCAAATACCCAATTGTTGCTCCGATAGTCTCTTTAACTCCACTCTTTCCAATTCTCTCATATTTGGTGGCAGGAAATTGTTACTTGCAGGCGAATTCTGGGAAATATCCCAAAAGCGGGAACAATTCGTTACTATTTTTGCGTGCAGTTTTTTCATTCCGTCGGCTGACTTGTGTGTCACTGCGTTTTCCTGGTGGAGGAGAAATTTTTTCCACTTCTAATTTATTGATTTTAAAGCAAAGAGTCTCTACTTTCTATGGAAGAAAAGGCGTGGCATTTCAGCGAACAAAGATAGTCAAAAATCAAAGTCAAAGTGGTCTTTATAGCCGCTTGAAACTTGCATTTTATTAAATTAAAATTCAATTGTCCATAAAACTGCTTTCCCAAAAAAATTCTAAAAAGCCTGGTTAAAAAGTTGAAAGTTTGTAACCTTGCGTTATATGGTTTTTGTTGTGTAGTATGAACTATATTTTTATAAAAAAACAAAAATGGCGTTTTATGATTTAGCAATGGGGTGTTTAAATTATTGGCGCTTATTCCCTTTTTGGGCGTTTGACCTAACTCTACCTGTTATTTGTGGGATGCGTCTTGATGTAGTTCCATAAATGGAGGATTCTCATATACGGCCGGGCCACGGAATGCTTATGAGTAAAAATAATGGGGGTACGAAATAATAGTGGTTGGTATAATATTTCTTTAATTTTTAGCACTGGCTATTATTATTCATTTCAACCTGAATTTTCTCGAAATTTATTGTAATATAATATTTTTGTGGGATATTAGTGTAAAAATTCCAAGAAATAGGGTGTTTTATGAATGTGACCCACCTTAATGCACATACACCATTATGCACATTAATACGTAAAGGTTCGATGCAATTAACTTCCGTAAACAAAATTTTAGCAAACAATTATATTGTCAAATACTGCTGCTAAATTGTTGCGATTTTTTTTTGAGCTGAAAATATGCAAGTTTTTGAAAAAATGTATGTACGTACACTTAAAAATATTCCTAGTTTTGTGTCTAATTTTTTTGAGAAAAATTTCTTTTTTCAAAATTTATAGCTGATATTAAAAAAGTCGTTTATTTGAAATTTTAATCTCAATCAACAATTTTTGTCGACAGCAACATTCAGGCTATCTATTGTCCATTGCTCTACTCGCTTATTCCTTTAACCTATGTGATATATGAATGTATTGAAGTTGACGTCTCTAACACAAATAGGGAATTCGACTCTCAACAATCTTTTGCAAAAAACCCATACCAAGTTCTAGCAAAAACAGACTCAGAGAGGTGTACCGCCGTTTCATACTTTTTATGGCAGGAAGAGCAAATGCGGTAGTCTGGTACGAAAAGTGGCAAGAAAGCACTCATATATAAACTCACTAGCTAGACCTTCTGCGACCGAGAGCAGCATTTGCTTAACCCATTAAATCTTCCGAATTCAGTCAATGAAAATAGCCAAAGTTGCTACGCACAGGGACAAAGCATCACGATCGATGAACAATTATTGCCTACCAAAGCGACTTGACAATTCACGCAGTACATGCCAAACAAACTCGACAAGTTTGGAATCAAATTTTGGTTGGCATCTGATCTAAAAAGTAAATTTATTATCAATTGTTTCCCGTATTTGGGAAAGGATGAAACAAAACAGTCGTCAGTGCCTTTGAGTGAGTTTGTTGTGTTAAAATTAATTGAACCATTTAATGGTGGGGGAAGAAATGTAACGATTAATAACTTTTTACCAGCAATCATTGCTATCAAAGTTATTAGAAAAATGGACTACTTTAGTTGGAAATAAAAGAGAATTGTCGAAACTGATTAAGCAAAAATAATATATGTATTTAATTTACAGCGATTTACATTTCCGATTAGAAATTTATAAATCGATAATTGCACTTCGACGGTATATACAAACAAGCCATCTAAAAAGTACTTCTACTGAGTAAAAAACATAATTTCGTCAATAGACAAAAATATAGAAAAAAATACCAGTCACTATTATATTTTATAAGACTAATATATGACAGATCAAAAAGACAGAAAATATGGAGTGAAGTTAGGATCTCCAAGATTGCCTATTCAAGCATTTTTTAACTGTCGACTTGCGTCAATAAATGCCCATGCATGACGAAACAACTGTCGAAAATATATCGCGAAAAAAATTTTGTTCCAATTAGCAGAAATACTTTACGCAGAGTACAAACTTTCCTGACTTCCTTCTGAACAGGAAAACTTGAGTGGCATCTTGAACAGCTCTGAAATTTTTAATATAAGAAAAACTTGGCAAATAGGTTTTTGTAACGAAAATTAAACCATGAATATAGTATTTTAATGTGCATAGATTTATATCGTACAAAATGATCTGTATTTTTATAAAGCGGTTCCCTTTAAGTTTTGTTTTACGCGGAACTTGTAATTGGATAAAATTAAAATTGGACAAAACAGAATCAGATCTATGGTCTCAATTGCTGATTGCCTTACTCCTGTAATGTTAATTATTTATAGGTGTATTTCATATAATTAAATAAAGAACTAAGTAGATAAAGTGCTTGCGCTAGAGAGCAGCCATTAAAATATATTTTCTTGTTGTCAGAAATATTTGGTTTTCTTCAAGAGAAAAATTTCCGAATTTGAGATCTGTAATTTTTTCTTCAGAAAAAATTTCATGCAGGTATTTTTGTGGGTGATATAAGTACAAAACGAAAAATATTTATATCAGACATTTTTTTGCCAGACATTTAATAATCTTCTAACAAAATTAAAAAATTAAAAACTGAAAATTTTATAGACTATTGAAGTGGGAGCGCCAAAAAAATGTCCCGTTAAACTTGTCATGATTGCAAGCTTTCTAATGATCTGAAACAAAAAAAATGAAAAAAAGATTATTAAATTAGATGAATGCCACTATCGTACTAACTAAGAAAAAGTGGAAATGTTTTTTTTTTTTGCTAAATTACGGCTGCACGAAAAAATAATTATAATATAATATATATATATAAATAATTATAATAAACATTTTTGAAATGAAACTTCTTAGGCGCCGACGGACGAGCGAGAATGGAGAGTAAAATTTCAAGGCCATGCAATGTTTTGGGGCATTTTCGTTCCGCGAGAGAGAAAAAAGATATAATGTAGAGGAAAAGGGGTGAGAGAGAGAGCTATACCTTATATATATCTTGGATACACTTTAGGCTATTTTTCCTGAGTTTTTCCTTGTGGTTGCTAATTTATAGTGAAAATAACACTGCCTACTTTTTGGCGCTCGTTTCTTGGTGCAAACTTGTAGGAAATATATTTTTGGTGCCTACTGAATCATTGATATAGGCTCTAGCTAAGAGTGAGTCTGGGAGCTTCGAAGCGACGATTGTGTAATGTACAAGCTCGTGTTCGGTCTCACATTTACGCGATGAAGCCAACACTAAGCATTAAGAAACTTAAAAGTGTCAGGTAACAGCGGCTTGCCTTCTTTAGTCTGATTATTGATTATTATTATTGTTATCGTTTATAGGCTTTTGCGTGAGAGAAAAACCAATAGGAAAGGAAATAAAAATGTAACGATCGTTGTAGCGAAAGTTGATTTTATTCACCTATGCGTACAAAAAACTTTCTGAGATCTCATTAAAATAACTTTGCAAAATATATTTATGTAGGCATACACGTGCAGCTATGTACGATATATCAGAACTTTCAAAATCATTTAAAATGCGAGAAAGGCCGGCATAACTTTCTATATGAAATGCTAAAGTTGACCGAAATTTAATTTATTTTCCTAAATAAATCTAACCAGCTTGCTCGCAACTTGTGCTGCTAAGGATGTTGATCGAAATATGTTAAGGTAATGAGATATATACATACATATGTACATGGCTATGCTGCGCACACACACATACCAGATAAAGGATACATGTCTGTACTACAAAGGTTACATACTTAAGTACATAAAAGGAGCAAATCAAATTGAAATTTCGTAAAAAAACGCAACAATGAAATTTTGTTAAAATTGCAATCTTAGTGCAGCAGAGTTTTGCAATAAATGTTTTTGTTTGAGAAAAGTTGAAGCAGTTTGTTGATAAAATGGCGAAAGGATACAGTACTGTACAGCTTCACCTGCACCAACCATACAAAAATAGGCCCAAAGCTATTTGAAGGAATGAAGAAAAAAAGAATAACGAAAACATCTTTTTAACCGGAAAGTTAATATGTGAGCATTTATGTATGTGTGTTGATTGGTTCATTTTCTTTTTTTGCGGCCAGACCCAAAATTTATCTTGTCCGTCGCGAGCTATCCATCCTTTTGGCTGTCCATTCACTTGCTCAGCCAAGCATTTGCCCATCCAAGCATTTGCTCATTCTTATACCAGCGTATAGCTAATCATACATTCCCAGTAAGAAAATCGTCTGACGTCGAACTGGTGTGTTGCAAGCGAATTTGAAGCCACAAATAGTTTGCGTTGCAGTTAATACTTTTTGGTAGTTCTGATCAAACAGTGAAACAACCATTTTGTGGGAGCAATGATCCCAACTCAGGGTGAAAAACCATCAGAACTTTTTGCATTCTCTGGACACATTTTTTATTAATTTTTAAATACCGGAACGTTTTGTGAAATATGAAAAAACTATTTAAATACGAATCTGAACAAAATACAAATTTAGGCTAGTTTAATAGAATTTCATGAGGAATTTTTTTGTGAAATATTTTTGTGAAATTTTGACCCTTTTTTGACGAACTTTGAAAAACCATGCATTTGTAAGGTCGCTAGAGGGTTAATATATTCTAAAAAATGGTTCCTCAGAAAATTTCACTAGTGCTCTCTCAGACGAAATCTGCATAATTTGCACGTAAAAGTCTACATGAAGTAAAATAGCAAATATGTAGTGCCCCAGTTCTCCTTGAGATATGCAACACTTTTTGATACTATCCTTCATAGGCATTCCCATGTGTTAGATCAGCCTTATTTGCAAAACATCAGTAATGCCTACATAAAAAACTTTTCTACATGAGGAAAACGGATATAAAAGAATTAGGCATTTATTTTGGGTAATGGACATATTATTTTTTTATTTTTATTGCTTTTTGTAGAGCTTTGCTAATTTAATCATTTATCAAATTAAAAAATCAATCAGCTTTTTTTAAATAATTTTATTTTTATTTTTAATTTTTGAAACTAACGCCTGAACTAAACTTGCACAGCGCTTCACAAATGTATGAAATATTTGCAATTTTATATTAATAACGCTTATAAATATTTTTTCTAATAACTTAATTTTGTTTTACTGCTGTACTTCGTTCGTTATTTTATTTATTTATTTATTTGAAATATATTTTAAATAATCATATTACAAAATCAAGGTAACTAGCAGCAGAGACTATCGGCCTTTAAGAGGACAGATACCTGTAAACGTATTTTATAAAAATATTTTCCCTGATTTTCATTAAAATTAAAAAAAGTACGCATTTTACGTTATAAATGTCACACTTTAATTATGTTTATACATATTTTTAAATAAAAATATCAAAAATCCGGCTCTACAACTATAGAGAAAAATCTCTCGAATATTAAAAAAAAGCATCAAAAAATATTAAAAACTGTATGAGTTATCATGCAGACCGTGCCGGAAAAAGCAGTTTCGAGAAAAACGAGTTTAAGGGGACAGATACCTGTAACCGGCCATATATTCACTGATTTTCATTAAAATTATTTAAAATGAACAAACCAATATATTTTTTTTTTCAAAATTGGTAAACAGTTTATTTATACATTAAAATAATATATATTTTTTTTATTTTAATCATTTAAAATGGCGGATGTACACTTCGTACAATTCTTCCAGGAAGGTCGCAGCGGGGCTTCTCAATCGGTGGGCATTGTAGCATCGGCGTCAGTGACCTGAATACAAAAAACCAAAATTTTTTTTGTTTATTAATGTCATAATTTCTATATGAATTAACAATAAATGGAAAAAAATCTCGAAAGAAAATGCTTCAAAAAAAAAAAAATTAATTTTGGGGCGAATTTTCCCACTATTTTTGCTTCGAAAAAATAATTTTTTCGAAAACTTGAAACACATTGAAAGTAATATTATAAAAATGATGTGTGCTAAATTTCAGGGAGATCGGTCAATAATATCGAGTTATCGTTGTACGCCAATTCGAAAAATATAGTTTTGAGAAAAACGCGTCTAAAGTTTGAATACAGCGTAACTATACCTCTCCCAGCGCTCGAACGCAAAGAATAGAGTCGTCACGGTTGACGCTCTATAATATGAGAAATACTGAAATTTACATTCTAAAATTTTGTTGACATATTTTTAAAGGATTATATTAACATTTTATGAAAAACAAAATTTTTTTTTTTGAAATTTTACAGGTATTTCC
>JAYXIM010032964.1:0-27488 GCA_037575425.1 Anastrepha fraterculus
GTGACTCGCTGTCGTGTGACTTCTTTAACCTGATGTTGGAGAGGATCGTATGAGCCACAGAACTTAATCGCTCAGGCACAATATTTTATAAGAGCGTGCAATTGTTGGCGTATGCCGATGATATTGATTTCATCGGCCTTAACAACCGCGCTGTTAGTTCTGCCTTCTCCAAACTGGATAAAGAGGCAAAGCGAATGGGTTTGGTGGTGAACGAGGACAAAACGAAGTACCTCCAGTCATCACAAAAAGTGCACTCGCGTATCGGAACCCATGTCACTATTGACAATTCTGATTTCGAGGTTGTAAAAGACTTCGTATACTTAGGAACCAGCATTAACGTAGAATCTATCTTGCCAACAAGTGCTACTTTGGACTAAGTAGTCAACTGGTTAGTAAAGGCCTTTCGGGTTGAACAAAACTAACACTCTATAAGGCTCTCATCATGCCCGTCCTAACGTATGGCACAGAAGCGTAGACGATGACAACATCCGATGAAGCGACGCTTGGAGTATTTGAGAGAAAGACTCTGCGCAAGATTTTTTGACCTTTACACGCTGGCGACCATAGGTGGGCACTTTGCAGTAACAGTAAAAATGCAGTAAATATAATATTTTACTGATATTGCAATTTAATTTTCATTACCAGTAAACTTTTACTGATTACTGAAAAAAATTTGCAGTAAAAATATTTTTTTACTGATTACTGAAAAAATTTGCAGTAAAAATATTTTTTTACTGATTACTGAAAAAAATTGCAGTAAAAATATTTTTTTACTGATTACTGAAAAAAAATTGCAGTAAAAATATTTTTTTACTGATTGCTGAAAAAAATTGCAGTAAAAATATTTTTTTACTGATTACTGAAAAAAAATTCAGTAAAAATATTTGTTTACTGATTACTGAAAACATTGCAGTAAAAATACTGTTAATATAATTTGATTTGCTATTAGCTATTAGCCTTTCTTAACACAAGCATTTCAAAATTCGCATCGCTGAGTTTTTGCCTTCTGGACCGATTTACAATTCCAGCGAATGAAAACAACCGTTCTACAGGTGCAGATGACGGTAATGGGGTATTATATTTTAAAAATACGTTTTTAATAGCCTGATATTTATTTAGGCAACTTGTTGTTTCTTCTCGTTCGGCCAGGTATAAGAGCGTTTCTTGAAGATCATTTTCCGAGTCAGTGGAACCACATTGTATGCTAATATAATATCTATTTAAGTAAATATATGCGTAAACAAATATTTAATTGAAAACCAAGTGTAAAAAGTTTACCATTACTTCATCCCCGAAGTCAAACAATGTTTTTTGAGGGGGTTGAGGTAGAATAAGAGTTTTGGCGCAGGCTACTTTTCCATACTTGACCACATAAGTGCTCAACATTTTTTTAACTTCCTGTTTGCGTTTTAGCTGTTTCTAAAAGAGCTTTCACAAATCGCAACTTAATGTCAGGGACAGAAATAGCGGCAATAACAGCATCCCAAGCGTCAGGCTGAATCAGGAAGTACTTTTCAAATCTTTTAAGCAAAGCTTCATGCATTTTTTTGCTACTTTCGGTTAAATACTTAAAACTTTTAGGCTCCAAACGACGCATTTTTATTCTTAAGGACACTATAGTGGGTATGAAATAACCAAAATACATGGTCTTTTCACCCTGAAGGAAGTCGATTGCTTCTGCAATAGGTCTCATAAGCTTTACGTATTCCTCTAAGTACTCAAGCTCACCACTGAGAATGGTAGGAATTTTTAAACGGAAACACAATTCCGCTAAATTGGTTTTGTGCTCCAGTAACTTATTTACGGAATCATAAAGCGAGTTCCACCTAGTTATGCATGGAGTTATTAAATTCGCATTTATCACTCCATTAACTATTTCTGCAGATTTCGGTCTATTGCATTTATTCCAAAGTTGTGTGCATCTGTGCAGTAAGAAAATATGTAAATATATTTATTACATTTTTATATGTATTACATTTTGACTTCCCATAAACAGTAAATATTATACTGATAATGCAAATCAAATTATATTATCAGTAATTTTACTGCAATTTTTTTCAGTAATCAGTAAAAAAATATTTTTACTGCAAATTTTTTTCAGTAATCAGTAAAAAAATATTTTTACTGCAATTTTTTTCAGTAATCAGTAAAAAAATATTTTTACTGCAATTTTTTTCAGTAATCAGTAAAAAAATATTTTTACTGCAAATTTTTTTCAGTAATCAGTAAAAAAATATTTTTACTGCAATTTTTTTCAGTAATCAGTAAAAGTTTACTGGTAATGCAAATTAAACTTCATTATCAGTAAAATTTTACTGATTACTGCTATTTGTAATGCAGTAAGTTTATAATGCAGTGTGCCCACCTATGATAAAATCATTCAATAAAATTTTCATTTGCTGTAAAAACCTCCTCGATTGCGTTCGAAAACGTTCGCATGCCCGAATCAAATGCTACTTATTCTTATTGTCCAGAAAGGTATTAATTGCAGTCTCCAGAAAAGAAATGGTATTATAAGGATGCTTATTGCTTTCATGCTCAACTAGGCCCCATACCTAGTAATCCAGAGGATTAAAGTCTGGGGGCATAGGCAGCCATAGATCCATCCAATCTTGTGTCGCCTTCGCTTTGTGTGAAGGAACCGAGTCGTACTGAAAGATTTATAGGCTATCTCCGCGTGCGCTATCAATCCCGGGTTTCCCTACTGTCTCTAGAACCTCGATATATTCAAGAGAATTCAATAAAATCCTTGAGTAAAGAAGAGTGGTTGCATGACGTGTTCTTTGCTGCTCACAGTACCTAACATCACAGTAGTGCCTGGACACTTTGTGTGCATGACAACAGGAACCTCCGTAGGATTGGAACATAGCAGTTTGTCATTTCTGCGGTTAGTTTTCTGGTCTTCGTCAACAGTTTTCGTCTGAAAAACCCAAAACATCACGGTGTTTAATTTAGTTTAGAAGGCGTTTTGATTGCAATACTCACTGTTCTCGTGTTTTCTCCGACATAAAGTGCCTTTTGCACATAACCACATAACAACAGCACTCGACGTATAAGACTCTCAGAAACATTAAGCTTTCATGAAAAAGCCCTCCATAATTTTGAAGAGTCCTCGTCAATGAACGCGTATCGGAACGTTCCTCGATTTTTTTCTGCGTTTTGCAACAGACTCTGCATCGCTTCCAACTCACAGCAAGCCTTATGAACGAATGACGGGCGCACATAAGAAACTTAGAGATTTCTAACTCGGTGTGGTTTGCATACATGGCGTCGATAATTGCATGCCTCTCTTCATTTCTTGGATTAAGCTTTAGTCCTCCATGTCTTATCCGAAAAAGAGCATAAAGAAAAATAAATGTTTCAGAAAGTTATAGCCACATATATACATGTTCTCAAATTCACGAATTTGCAATAAAAATTATTCTAATAGCCAATCAGCTATTAGCGAAGGTTGCCAATAATTTCATTATTGTTCGCCAATGCCGCACATCTCTTAACGAGATACAGCTCATTGTTCGTCGCCAGCATAGGTGGGCACACTGCATTATAAACTTACTGCATTACAAATAGCAGTAATCAGTAAAAGTTTACTGGTAATGCAAATTAAACTTACTGAAAAAAATTTGCAGTAAAAATATTTTTTTACTGATTACTGAAAAAAATTGCAGTAAAAATATTTTTTTACTGATTACTGAAAAAAATTGCAGTAAAAATATTTTTTTACTAATTACTGAAAAAAATTTGCAGTAAAAATATTTTTTTACTGATTACTGAAAAAAATTGCAGTAAAAATATTTTTTTACTGATTACTGAAAAAAATTGCAGTAAAAATATTTTTTTACTGATTACTGAAAAAAATTTGCAGTAAAAATATTTTTTTACTGATTACTGAAAAAAATTGCAGTAAAATTACTGATAATATAATTTGATTTGCATTATCAGTATAATATTTACTGTTTATGGGAAGTCAAAATGTAATACATATAAAAATGTAATAAATATATTTACATATTTTCTTACTGCACAGATGCACACAACTTTGGAATAAATGCAATAGACCGAAATCTGCAGAAATAGTTAATGGAGTGATAAATGCGAATTTAATAACTCCATGCATAACAAGGTGGAACTCGCTTTATGATTCCGTAAATAAGTTACTGGAGCACAAAACCAATTTAGCGGAATTGTGTTTCCGTTTAAAAATTCCTACCATTCTCAGTGGTGAGCTTGAGTACTTAGAGGAATACGTAAAGCTTATGAGACCTATTGCAGAAGCAATCGACTTCCTTCAGGGTGAAAAGACCATGTATTTTGGTTATTTCATACCCACTATAGTGTCCTTAAGAATAAAAATGCGTCGTTTGGAGCCTAAAAGTTTTAAGTATTTAACCGAAAGTAGCAAAAAAATGCATGAAGCTTTGCTTAAAAGATTTGAAAAGTACTTCCTGATTCAGCCTGACGCTTGGGATGCTGTTATTGCCGCTATTTCTGTCCCTGACATTAAGTTGCGATTTGTGAAAGCTCTTTTAGAAACAGCTAAAACGCAAACAGGAAGTTAAAAAAATGTTGAGCACTTATGTGGTCAAGTATGGAAAAGTAGCCTGCGCCAAAACTCTTATTCTACCTCAACCCCCTCAAAAAACATTGTTTGACTTCGGGGATGAAGTAATGGTAAACTTTTTACACTTGGTTTTCAATTAAATATTTGTTTACGCATATATTTACTTAAATAGATATTATATTAGCATACAATGTGGTTCCACTGACTCGGAAAATGATCTTCAAGAAACGCTCTTATACCTGGCCGAACGAGAAGAAACAACAAGTTGCCTAAATAAATATCAGGCTATTAAAAACGTATTTTTAAAATATAATACCCCATTACCGTCATCTGCACCTGTAGAACGGTTGTTTTCATTCGCTGGAATTGTAAATCGGTCCAGAAGGCAAAAACTCAGCGATGCGAATTTTGAAATGCTTGTGTTAAGAAAGGCTAATAGCTAATAAAAAAAAATAAATAATTGGCGCGTACACTTCTGTTAGGTGTTTGGCCGAGCTCCTCCTCCTATTTGTGGTGTGCGTCTTGATGTTGTTCCACAAATGGAGGGACCTACAGTTTCAAGCCGACTCCGAACGGCAGATATTTTTATGAGGAGCTTTTTCATGGCAGAAATACACTCGAAGGTTTGCCATTGCCTGCCGAGGGGCGACCGCTATTAGAAAAATGTTTTTATTAATTTTGCTTTCACCGAGATTCGAACCAACGACCTCTCTGTGAATTCCGAATGGTACTCACGCACCTACCCATTCGGCTACGGCGGCCGATAGCTAATAGCAAATCAAATTATATTAACAATATTTTTACTGCAATGTTTTCAGTAATCAGTAAACAAATATTTTTACTGAATTTTTTTTCAGTAATCAGTAAAAAAATATTTTTACTGCAATTTTTTTCAGTAATCAGTAAAAAAATATTTTTACTGCAATTTTTTTTCAGTAATCAGTAAAAAAATATTTTTACTGCAATTTTTTTCAGTAATCAGTAAAAAAATATTTTTACTGCAAATTTTTTCAGTAATCAGTAAAAAAATATTTTTACTGCAAATTTTTTCAGTAATCAGTAAAAAAATATTTTTACTGCAAATTTTTTTCAGTAATCAGTAAAAGTTTACTGGTAATGAAAATTAAATTGCAATATCAGTAAAATATTATATTTACTGCATTTTTACTGTTACTGCAAAGTGCCCACCTATGGATTTTTTAAATATATCATAAGTTAATTTTGCGAAAAAAAGCATGCAGTTTCATTAAATTTTATTCAAAATGATAGCTAACTAATTTTACTCTCAAGTTGTTCATTAATACCGTATGATTTCTGTACATGTACAGGGCCGTCGAGGGAAATCCGGAAAACATTTCGAAAGCTCTGGAGCAGTAGCGTTAAGTCTTAAACCGATTGGTTTGGCTACAAAAAAACGCAACCCTGGATGGACCGCGTGGCTGCTGGAAGAGAATATGTGTTTCAGCAGGACTCCACACCTGCTCACAGGGCAAAGAAGACTCAGGCTTGGCCACTTTCTAGCCCAGACTGCAATCCTCTTGCTTATTACGTGTGGGGCACAGTTGAAGCAAAAGTTAACGCGAAGCCTCTTAACACTAAGGACGCTCTGAAGACAACCATCGAGGAAGTGAGGGCCACAATGGGCAAAGAGGAGGTAGCTCGCGCATGTGGGCGCTTCAGGTCCCGGCTGGAGCAGGTAATTGCACGAGATGGAGGTTACATTGAATAATTTTCAACTATGATATGTGTAATCACATTATACAACGTTAAGTGCAAATAAAATTATTTTTGAGTAAATATCCAATAGTTTTGTTTTGCCGGATTTACCTCGACGGTCCTGTATATATATATATATCTTTTTTCTTGTTCACTTCAATCGGGAGCATAGGGCCCCGACAAGACTCAGTCTTGCGTTGGTTTCGTTAATCTATTTGCTTTCTGACAGGGTGACAGAGTAGGTTATTAGCCTACCGCTAGTGTACATGTATATACCTGTACAGATTTCTCTAAAGGTGCACATTTTTTTTGCATAACCAGATATTTACCTCATTAGTGGCGAGAACTTTAGCCTGAAAACTCTACAGTGATTAGGAAGATGATCCGAAAACGCTTCTTCCAGTAGACGCCGAAGACACTTTATCGTCAAGCTTTGAGCTATCAGGGCAAATTCTTCGTGAGGTAAGAAGAAAAAACCATGTTAACAATATTCGTTTTATATACTTTGGACTCGTTTTATTTTAGTTTATATTTCATCCAGCAAGCCCACGACGACCACGTTGGAGCTCGTTGTACCAGCATTTCACAGCCTTAGCGGCTGGTGGTGCTTCAAAGCCAAATGTCGAAGTAAGTTGATCAATGCACTCCAGTCTCGATAACCCACGTCGAAGGTCGTAATAAATCATCACACAAAAATGTTCACGAGCTAATTCCAACTTTTGGCCGAGATGAATGTGTCAACTCACTGAAGAAAGAGCAAATAATTAAAATAAGAAAAAAATAAAGTTCGTTAGGAAAAATGTTATATACCAGTTTATGCGAAAAACACCAAACTTTCGATAAAAATATCGAATTACAGTTTATCACACTTAGAGTTGTAAAGGCGCAGAATATAAAAGGCAACCCACGTATTATAAAATTTAGGTGTGAAGTGCTATACAAAGGTCACACATTTATCAAGTAAATATCTTCCGAGGTGTTACATTTTTGTATTTAATTTTAATAAGAACTGCTTTGTCTACTCAAATAAGGCAAATGTTCGCATAAAAGATTTGATTTTGAGAACGTAAATAGCGGAAACACGTATGCACTTATACTCACATACGTAACTACGTAAGTAGGCTTGGAAGTACTCAAGAACCAGTGGCTGAGGCCTTTGTGCCATTTTCGTCGCCTATTCATTGAATTTAAAGGTCAAAGCGAATAGCGAACTTTGTTTTTGCATTTGTAATACATACTTCAAAGGAAATCACTTCGCCCTCCTGCTCCGCCGCTCTTCTAATCTTTTCTAGTGGCTAATTGCGCGTTATGAAGAAAAAACGACTTGATTTCGCTTTTTTATTTGAATTTCTTTTTTGCTAAGAAATGTGTAGGTGCATGTGTGGCTGTGTGCGTAAGGTATGTACATAACTGTGACTGCCACGCTTTTCTTTAGCTGTCATTTTCTCACTTTAACGCTTCATGCTTTGATGTCGACTTAATACATATGTTTCTGTTTGTAGTTAAATTTGCACACATAAAAAATGGTATTTACATAACCCCCTACGTATAAGTATGTGCCTGCATGCAAATGTCTATATGTACATACATATGTATGTATATATTTTAATTTTTTTTGTATTCTTCTTACTTTATTTGTCTTACATTTATCTGTACGTTATTTGATGCTGTTTATTTTTCTAAATATAATTGTAGTGAAAATATTATATTCGCAAATATTTAAAAATTATGTTGGTAAATGCGCAGGGGGCAATCAGTTTGCCGCCAAAGGTGTCACAAACGAATTGCAGAAGGTGCTGGCAACGTCAGGATAAAGAATAAGGCGATTGTGCTTCCTTTTGTGAGGAGTAAAGAAAATTGTGAAAACACAAAAACAGGCATTCAAAAAGTTTGCATAAAATAGAAAAGCATGTGTATTAGGGAGGGTCGATTTAAAAATAGCTCATTGCTCTGTGAAAATCGTATTCTAGGGATCAAAATAAGAAACTTTGCCGAAGGAACTAAACCTCTAAAACGAATTCTGATGTCCCCCATTTCAAAATATCACCATTTTTGGCCTTTACATGAAAAAATCAGCTAAATGGCTTCGTTTTTTCTTTATTTTTGTTTATTGTATTTATAATAATATTGATTATTTATTTATAATAATATCTATTTTTTCTCTTAAGAAATTTATTTAGTCAGAACATATGTAAATGAAAAAATTAATTTAAGTGAGTTATAGAAAAGAGACTAAAAAGTTCGACCCACATTGGGGGACATCAGAACTCGTTTTAGAGGTATGGTTCCTTCGGCAAAGTTTCTTATTTTTATCCCTAGAACATGATTTTCACAGAGCAATGGGCGATTTTTTTGCCTCCCCACAAATCGAACCGCCCTAATGTGTATGTATGTATCTACATTAGCGTGCCTCACCAAAAAAAGGAAGTTTCTACAAAGTGTTAAGTTTGTCAACAGTTACATGCCCCAATGGATAGGTATACCGAGAAATTAACCATGACGTTCAGTAATAGCTAAATTTTCACTTACGACAAGTGCACATTTTTTTCAAGTACCACCTTGACCAAAAAGTTACCGCAATATATTCAGTTATCGGAATATGCCTTATTCGATGAAATAAATAAACTTCGGCCGCCGTAGCCGAATGGGTTGGTGCGTGACTACCATTCGGAATTCCCAGAGAGAACGTTGGTTCGAATCTCGGTGAAACACCAAACTTAAGAAAAAGTTTTTTCTAATAGCGGTCGCCCCTCGGCAGGCAATGGCAAACCTCCGAGTGTATTTCTGCCATGAAAAAAATTCCTCATAAAAATATCTGCCGTTCGGAGTCGACTTGAAACTGTAGGTCCCTCCATTAGTGGAACAACATCAAGACGCACACCATAAATAGGAGGAGGAGCTCGGCCAAATACCCAAAAAAGGTGTACGCGCCAATTATAAAGGGTGGTTAAGTTTTAAGGGCCGGTGTTGATTTTCAATAAAATACAATTTTTTTTTTAATTATTGTAATTTCACTTTATTATGATAATATTCGTATAGCTCAATTACGCATGGGCCAAAATATCGGCCAAATGGCCGCTGCGACCTCGGCGGCACACCTCCCTCCATCCGATGGCCCAAATTTTCGATGACGCTGAGGCATAATTTAGGTTCTATGCCGTTAATGTGCCGAATTATCTCATCCTTTAGCTTTTGAATTAATGCTGGCTTATCGACGTGCCCCTTTTCTTTCAAATAACCCCAAAGAAAGAAGTCCAACGGTGTCGTTGCCTAAACGTCACAATTCAAACATTCAATACATTCAACAATTCAAACAAAAGATCTCAACATGGCAAGGCAAAAATCACAGTCAAGCGCGACGCGAATTTGTAAACATTTAGACTACTCAAAAGAGGAATCATATAAATTAAAGAAGATATGCGACTAGCTAACATTACGACAATTTTCAAAGCAAGTTGTTGTTTACTGAAGCTAAATGCAACTACGTATGGAAATACTCAGAAAATATGCACCCTCTGCAATTTAAACGAGGAAGAAGATATGCAGCACTTCTTAGGAAGATGTCCGGTACTGAAGGAGAGCAGAACAATATACCTAAACGCAGCGAAGCTAAATGAGCAGAAGTGATAACTAGATAATAATAACTTGCTTTTTATACTCAGCCTTACGCTTCAGCTGTGACAGACAACATTGTTATTGCCACAAATTTATTATTTCTTTCTTTATGTATTTATATATTTAAATGATTTATTTATGAATTATGAATTACAAATCAATAAAGAATTACTACTACTACTACTACTACTTACGACTACTATCTTCAGAAAATTCAAATGTAATTCAAAGTACTTCCTATCAACTGCAACACATATGTACTTCTGAATCTCTATTTTCGTCATAGCCATCAAAGCCGTCTTCGATTTTTCCATTACTTCCTTTCGGTTGCTAAAATGCGGTTCCATAGTGGTTTTTTTGACTTAATCAAACAGGAAAACATCGCAGGGAGTCATATCAGATGAATTCGTTAGCTGTTGTATAGAATTCGTCTCGTTCTTAGTCAAAAATTCACATCCTTTTTAACTATCTGACTTTCTGGTAAAAAATCGTGGTGGACAATGCAATTGTAATCCATAAAACCGTGAGCATCGCTTTCTTTTCTTTGGCATTGGGTTATTCGGAGCTTTCCACTCACACGCCCGATGTATGGATTACGCGTCGAACTCATAAACCCACGTCTAGTCTCCAGTAATGATGCGTTTGATGAATGTTATGTCGGCTTTATCCTTGGAAATCTTTTTTTGTATGAAGTACAAATACAGTGCGTCGATTCTTTTTCTTATACCGGGTGTATTTTTAAGAGCTTGAGAACTTCAAATCATAACACAAACCAAAAATATTATTGGAATGGATTTTTTGTTTAAATTAATATCTGGTGATAAATTCATGGCATTTATTTTTTGAATATGATGTCCGGCATATACCCGCCGCGACTACAGGTTACTCATACATAGTCCATACGATCAGTCCAATTTTTGACTACTTAGACAATCGACTCAAATAAATCTGGCTGCATGGAGTCAATTGTGGCTTGAAGGTTGCAATAAACCGTGATATCTCTCGACAGGTGATCACAATTGGCCACCGAGATTTTGTGATTTAACACCTTGTGACTTTTTCTTTGGGGCCACATGAAAGAGAAGGTCTACGCCAACAGCCCAGGGTCGATTCATGACCTCAAAGATGGAATTCGTGAGGCTATCGAGGACATTGGGCAGCCACTTTGCAATTCGTTTATAGAAAATTTCATGAAAAGAATATTGTCCTGTAAGCGTGATCGTGGTGATCATTTGTCTGATGTTATTTTTTCACTATTAACGGCATACCTTCCTCTTTATAATGAAATAAAGATCACATGACCTTTACTTTACCTGGCATTTTCTCAAAATTCACTTACAATTCACCTTTATTTGTTCAATGTTTGCTGTCGAAGAAAAAACTTTGCCAAATTGAATTTTTATTGTATTTTGTAGGCATTTCCCTTTCATTTCTGATAATATTTGCAAGTTTACATTGAAGTTGATTTCAATTTGGCCGCTTATGAATTGCCAACTCTGCTATACGAAAGTAAATGCAGCCTGAGGCATTTTTTTTCTTTTTCTGTTACTGATGAAATGTAAAAGAAAATGTTGCCAAGCAATTTGAAGCTTACATAAAATAGATGCATATATGCATAATATACATACGTACTTACTTACATGCTATAAATTTGCACATAAATATACAGGCAACGAAGCAAGGGCAATACCAGCTTTCCCAAACTCTGCCGTCTTCGCCCACTATTGAATAAGCCAAAGATGCATTCAAACGGTACCAAGTATGTGGATATGTATGTATGTAATATATTTCCATTCGAATGTCTGTCTGTATTGTCAGTCAGCTGTATTCGTATGTAAAAAATTGCAATTCATCTAGCTCCGCATCCAATCTTGGCTATTTCTAGTTGGCACAAGCACCTCAACTTTTTGCTTTTCTTTTTTTCTTTGCTCGAACACGCATCCAGCTGCGAATTCTTTGCAATATAAAATATTTTCCACTCGACTCATTTTCTACTGTATTCTCACTCCGAAATCTTGCTGCATTGCCAGTTTGCAATTTGGTTGCTTTCGGCGGTGAATAGAAAAAATTGTGGAATTGCTTTTTTTTGCTTACCTACGGCGGCAATGCTGACTTATGACAAAAAGCAGCAGTGACAAGGAAATATTCCTTCCCTGTAATATTTTATCATATTTTGAAATATTAAGTATGTAGATATGTTGTTGTATAATAGCTTTTGCATAGTTGCATCTGCTCAGCGGAAATCACGAAATTGCAATAAAAAAAGAGAAAAACATGAGCGGAAAATAGGCATTTGTTTGGAAACTCGCAACTGAGAAATACAACAAGCTGAATAAATGAGGAAAAAACTTCCAATTTTACTTACTCCTGTTTGTTTTTGGAGTACAGAAAACCTAAAATTTTATAGCCAAACAAATGCGAAAGATGGCGCAAACAAAACACCAAGTATGGAGGTGCTTTTTATACTCGCGCACATTTTACTATAATTTAATTTAGGGCGGATATAATAAGTACTAGAAAAATATTATAATTTGTATTGCTAATTAACAGGCAGTTCAAATTACATTTTTTAAAAAGTTCACGAGTATAAAGCTATGGTTCCGCGGGAACTTAAGCAATTTTTACTTGCTTAAAAATTACCACTAAATGGGAGATGGGCATGGGTGTTTGCCAATTTTCTCAATTGACAGCAGAAACTTATCTTGAATCAAAGTAAACGTTCTTGCTAAGTTTTCGTGAAAGTATCTCACCTTTTTACCATTCCGAATTCACAGTGAGGTCGTTGGTTCGAATCTCGGTGAAAGCAAAATTAATAAAAACATTTTTCTAATAGCGCTCACCCCTTGGCAGGCAATGGCAAACCTCCGAGTGTATTTCTGCCATGAAAAAGCTCCTCATAAAAATATCTGCCGTTCGGAGTCGGCTTGAAACTGTAGGGCCCTCCATTTGTGGAACAACATCAAAACGCACACCCCAAATAGGAGGAGGAGCTCGGCCAAACACCTAACAGAAGTGTACGCGCCAATTATTTATTTATTTATTTATCTCAACTTTTTCCTAAGTTATAGCTTCTAAGATCAGATGGAAGAACGAAAATTTAGTTTAACACTTAAACAAGTGGATGTGGCTTTCATCCGATTTCAATAACATTTATGTCGCATCTATACGAGATGGGGAGCAATATGTACGTGTACCAAGTTTGAACGAGTTGCATTAAGTTTTTATCGACCCCTGAAGCCAAATATGCTGGGGTGCAACTACCATTAAGAAGCGCAAAGGCAGCGCGCGAGACATCGATTAAGGGGTTATATACTTTGAGAGCCCGAAAAAATGGACGATTATCATAGTTTTTTTAATTATGTTTTAGAACTTTTATTCAAATGTGGCATATATCATACTGAAGGGTAACTCTCGAAAAATACATTTTGGTGCTTTTATTTTACGATTTTTGAGGAGTTGAAAAATTAAAAAAAAAAATTAATCCCAGCGAACTATGCAAATATTTATAAAAAGTGAACCGTTCAGATTGACGGGGTTATAACTTAGAATAATTAAAAAAAAAAGTTTATGCAAAGATTGAACATTGTCATTTATGAATGAAAGATAATATCGTTGAAATGACTGCCACGACTGGCTTTACAGTAGGCCATTCGATCAACCCAATTTTTAAGCACCTTTTCGATTGTTTGGGCTCCAATTTCATGAATGCCAACTTCGATTTCGTGTTTTAAAGCATCAATCGTCTCTGGATGGTTCGCATAGCATTCGTCCTTAACGGCTCCCCACAAAAAATAGTCCAACGGGCTTAAATCACAGCTCCGAGACGACCAATTGATATCGGAACCCTCTTCAATTTTTGGAAACAAAAATTCGTTGAGCATGTCACGGTAACGTCCGCCACTTACTGTAACCGCGGAAGATGACTCACCACTTTGGAAATGGGTTTTCAATATTTCCCAATTTTGTTCAAGCGTAGAGCGTCCCATTTCGTAAATGTCAAACCTTTAAGTAAATTATGAACACATTTGACATGTCATTTGTGTTACCATTCTCAAAAAAATAGGTGGTTCAAAAAGCAAACGCTATGTGTCTCACCCGTAGTTTTTGATCGAGATGATCGCGTCTTAAGTTTTGCGTGCACTTCTCGTCCCAAGAAAGGTATTATATTTTTAAGCTGATGTACTTTTAGAATATACCATAAAAAAATTTTCGATTTTTTAGGCCAGCACAAGGTATACTCGTATAACCCCTTAAGAGACAACTGTTACATAATAGCTGTCGCTTTTCGATAGTCAATGGCAAACTTTCAAGTGTTTTTGGGCCATCCTCATAAGAAACCGTCTCTCGTTCGAATAGAATTGTAGGTCCCTCCCCCTCCAGCAATCAAGAGCCGAAGCTCGGCAAAACATCCAGCAGAGAGTATCAGCGCCAATTATTATTAACGAGAAATACACGTCTACTCAAAAGTAGGCGAGGTAAAGCCCATTTTATCGTATTTGTTTTCTTGTGCTAATTATTTCTACTGAATTTGAGTCAGTTGCTTGTTTCGTAAGGAAGATATCACGTTTTTTACTTTTGAAATTGACCGTTTGACCAAGTTTTATTGAAATGTTTATGTTAAAAATAAATGCAACCTAGCGGCTTCAACTGCGCAACCGGCAACCCCAATAGATCTACATAAAGGGTTTTCCAATAACAGGTGTTATTCTGAATATACAGCTATTTCGGTAGATGCCACTTTTTAAGTAGAAACCACGCGATTAATAAAAACGGAACGACACACGCATAAACAACGCACTGAAATCATTAAAATTCACTATAAAAATGGTGAAAATTTGGCAGAGACGGTTCGTAAAACTCGAACATTTTTGGGTCATCGTGAAGCAGCTTGTCGGACTGCAATACAGAAATTGGTGAAAAAATTCGTGCTGTTGGGACGAGTTAGTGATGTGAAGAGTAAAACCCGTGCACGTCGCTCAAGAACAGCCGAAAATATTGCTGTTGTAGCCGAAAGTGTTGAAGAAACCATGAAAAAGATCCTGAATTCCATCGAAAAATCATTTTCGTGATGAGGCCCATTTCCACCTCGCTGGCTTCGTCAACAAGCAAAATTGTGGGATCTGGGGATCAGAAAATCTAAGAGCTATTGTTCAAAAGCCTCTCTATCCTCAACGATAGAATCGAAAATACTGGGAACACCCCTTCAAAAATTTCACGGTATATTGTTACTTTCGAAATATCAATAAAAAAAAAAGAAAATCGATTTTTCTAAACACTAAGAATTGCAATGTGTGTAAACACCAGACAAGGATTCGCAAAGTTGAAGCAACAAAAATACCAATTTTGAACTTTCTAATCCGATTTTTTAAGAAAATTCCTCCAATTTTAGTAACAGGTGGCAGGTGGCGCTAAAGTAATCCTCCTATCAGAAAATGCTATAAATTTCGCGATTGGCTAATGTCAGTTCTGTTATGACATTTGTGTAGTAAACACATGCGAAATACACGTTAATAAACAATGTTACGCTACACTGCTCCAGAACACGGAATATTGCTGACTATTTATTTGACCAATAATCGGTCGGTGACTTTGGCACAACGTGAATTTCGTCGCAGATCTCCTCGCCGTCCAACGCCTACTGGTGAAACACTGCGACGTTTAGCCGCTCGCCTCGAAGAGATTGGCACAACACGAGATGCTGCCAGGCGTGGCAGACCCCGGAGTAGCGGTTCTGCAGAGAATATTGCTGCTGTAGCCGAGGATGTCATGGAAGCGCCGTCGACATCGATCAGACGACGTGCCACGCAATCGCGTCTAACATACGCTCAAGCCATCCTTAATCACCACCAAGAGGAAGATGATTTTTCATCAAAAATAATCATGAGTGATGAGGCCCTTTTCCATCTTAGCGGGTACGTAAATAAGCAAAATTTACGCTTCTGGGGCACTGAAAATCCGCATGTAACCCACGAAGAGCCATTACACCTGTTCAAAGTCATTGTATGGTGCGTTGTTTTCGCTGGAGGAGTCATCGGACCTTTCTTCTTCGAAGACGTCGCGGGCCAAACGGTTACTGTGAATGGTGAGCGCTACAGAGCAATGATCAACGAGTTCTTTTTGCCGCAACTTGATGAATTGGGATTGGAAAACATGTGGTTCCAACAGGACGGTGCAACGGCACACACTGCTCGTGTCACAACCGATATGCTGAAGGATGCATTTCCCGGGCGTCTAATCTCCCGTTTTGGCGATTTGCACTGGCCAGCAAGATCGCCTGATTTGACCGCTCCAGACTTCTTTTTGTGGGGCTTTTTGAAGTCGTGGGTTTATGTCAACAAGCCTCAGACTCTTGCAGCTCTTAAAGACAATATCCGTCAAGAATGTGAGGACCTATCGCCGGAAGTATTGGCCAAAGTGATGGAAAATGCCATAAAAAGGGCTCAAATGGCAATCAACTGTGGCAGCGGCCATTTACATGACATCATATTCTCCACTTGATGTAAAAAAAATTAAAAGACCAAATAAAATTATCCACAAGAAGAATCAAAGTTTTTCATTTTTTTTTTAATTACAGCCAAAAAACATCGCAAGGTTACTTTTGCGCCACCTTGTGCAATAAAGTTTAAGCTTAAAGTCGCTCACAAGTCGCTTTGATTATTGAAAAATTGTTCGCCTAAAATGTTGAGCACTTTTTTCCATATAAAAGGCTTCCGAATATGTGCTTTATTCAACCAGATTTGTTTAAAGTTTGCCAGCAAGATTTTTTCGGTTAAAGTCTTGAAGTAAGTTTTTTTTTGATTTCCTAGAAAATTTGATGCAACTTTAGGAAAATGTAAAACGGAACAAGTGTGTAAAAATTGAGCCCTCCCAGTCGCAGCGGCCGCTTGCCAAAATCTTTTATATACAAACTTTAAACAAAAAAAATTATCTGCCAAGTAAAGCAAATTTCATAGATATTAAAAACACTTTTTTGTACTTCATTTTTATTTAAGTTTCTCCGCCTCTAAAATGAAATCCCTTTGTATGAGTGAAATAAGAACTTTAAAACACACACGCACGTCGCACGCCTAAAATAGGAAACTTTTACTTGATTAAAACCTTGAAATTCTTTGCGAAATGCTAGCGCATCATAGCCCAGCTAAGTGTCGTAATAGTCAGAACATACAGCAAAATAAAAGGAAAATTGCAATTTCAATTTTTATTTCGCAGATGTGGCAAATCAAATGGGCTTCATTGAATCTCTTAGCAAATTTTTGATGTGCATCTTTTTGTCGTTGTTGTTGCAATGGCAGTGCTGTGCAAAAGCAAGCGAAAATGCATAGAGGCCGTTGCCGCTGTTGTTGCTGATCTTGTTTTGTTGTTGTTTTTGTTATTATTGTATTGTCATTGTTGTTGTTGTATTGTTGTCGCACCATCAGCATAACAATGACAGTAATCGAGCGAAGGTTGTCACGGCAGTGAACTTCGTCGAAAAATCCTGCGCCTTTTGAACACATTCCGCATGGACATTGTTGTATTGTTGTTGCGTGAAAATGTGTGCATGTCATACACATGTGTGTGTATGAGTGTGCTTGTTTGTATGCTTGTGCATGCTTGTGAGCCTCTTCTGCATGTACGCGGGTGCCTACAATTGTAAGCCACCAAACTACAACTACAACAATGTAAAGAAACTATGCGCCCGCATCAAGGCTCCTTTGTATGGGCATCGTTCAATGGAGACAACAACAACAATGCCAACAATAATAAAAAACACCCAGAAGGATGAACGGAAGGACACAACTGGCTGCCAATATTGTTCACTTTGCTAGAAAACAACAAAGGCTCGCGCAGTACTCGCAGGCGGCCTGAGCTGACGCAATGTCAGCAGCTTTACCTTCATCACCCCTAAAATGTTTGTATTGCTTTCTTGCATTTGCACATATTTCTTCATTCACAGATATATTTACATGCATACAGCTGTGTTCACAATAATCGCACCGAGACAAATTGTAAAGTTTGGACTATTTATTTATTTATTTGCTTTTTTATCAAATGTTCATACAGACGTTTTATAGCCCATTGATTTTCATCAAAATTTCAAACTTCTTAAAGGAATTTTTAGAAAAATCTCAGGTAGTTTGAATTTTGGTTTAATAAAGGGTTTTCCAATAACAGGTGTTACTTTGGAATGGATTGCGCTATCGAGAGATGATTAAGGATTTTTTATGGCCGGAATTGTATGGTATTGATGTGGACAACGTTTATTTTCAACAAGACGGCGCTACGTGCCACACAAGCAACGAAACCATTGATCTTTTACGGAAAAAGTTTCCGGACTGTATCTCTCGAAGAGATGATCACAATTGGCCACCGAGATCTTGTGATTTAACACCTTGTGACTTTTTTCTTTGGGTGAAAAGAAAGAGAAAAGAAAGAAAGAGAAAGAGAAGGTCTACACCAACAGCCCAGGGTCGATTCATGACCTCAAAGATGGAATTCGTGAGGCTATCGAGGACATTGGGCAGCCACTTTGCAATTCGGTTATAGAAAATTTCATGAAAAGGATATTGTGCTGTAAGCGTGTTCGTGGTGGTAATTTGCCTGATGTTATTTTTCACTATTAATGGCATACTTTCCTCTTTATAATGAAATAAACATTCGATCATTTATATTAAAAAATACCAGTTTTCTTTGAATATCAAAATAACACCTCTTATTGGAAAACCCTTTATTAATCTAATTTATTATTTTTATTTCTTTTTTCTTTAGCTCCTATTAGAGCATAGGGCGTCAACTACGCCTCTTTGCAAACGAACATGGTATGGAGCTATATACTCGTAAGTACTGTCTGTCCAAAAAAATCGGGAATTGTTAATTTCAAAAGCGCGCGTTACGTATAAGTCTAAATTTTTTTGGTGAAATGTTGGTCCAACAATGGTGTCACAGAGTTTAAGCGCCATCTGTCAATTAGCTTGTTTTTGGCATTAAATTATTTCAGTCAACCGCAGGTGTGCTCTGCGATTTTCACTTGGATACTAATATCAGAAACAGAATTTGTCTTAAATTTTGTGTTTTGAAAGGGATTTCGTGTGCCGAATCGTTAATGTTGCTGAAAGCCTATGGCGAGTTTTTTTTTACAAAAACACAGGTCTACAAGTGGCTTTTGCAGAGGGCCGAGAAGTCGTGAAAGATTTGCCCCGATCTGGTCGCCCATCAACGTCTTCAGCGGATGAAAACGTCGACAAAGTCAAGGAAATGGTGCTGCAAAACCATCATTTAAGTTTGAGGGAGGTAGCTTGTGACCTTAGCGTGTCTCACGAATCGATTCGCAACATTTTACACCAACAATTGGGCATGAGCCGCGTGGCTGCTCGACTCGTTCCAAGCGAGTTGAATTTTTTTAAAAGAACTCGTCGGAAGAAGGTGGCTGAAGGCATGCTTGAGCAAGTGACAAGGCTTCCGTAATAAGTGAAATCGCAACCAACGTTTAGCCAGCGCATCATAACAGATGATGAGTCGTGGGTATATGACATGCAATCCAGTATACAGTCAACAGGGCTGAATGGCGCTATCCACATGAGCCAAAGCCCAAGAAACCACGTCAAAGTCGGTTAAAAGAGAGTCTCGTTTTCTACTAGTCTTCTTTGATTATCAGAGTGTTGTGCACTCGGAATTCACTCCAAATGGTTCTACGGTAAGTAAAGAGTATTATTTGGAAGTTATGCGACATTTGAGAGATAATGTGTATAGGAAACGGCCCAATTTGTGAAGAGAAAACACATGAATCTTGCATCATGATAATGCACCGTCTCACAAGGCTCATTTTGCGAACACTTTTCTGACCAAAAATTCGACAAATATCATCGAACAACCGTACACCGTATTCACCGGATTTAGCCCGCTGTGACTTTTTCCTTCTCCCAAAACTTAAATTGCCACTCCATGGACACCGCTTTGAGGCCGCCGTCGATAGAGGCCATTAAGGAGAATTCGCTGAAGCAGCTGAAGGAGATCTCTTCAAACGCGCTTAAAAGGTGCTTTGATGACTGGACCGATCGTTGGCCTATGTTTATGGCTTCGAATGCAGCCTAAATACGACAATGCGACAAAATAAATTTTCATGACTGAACAATTATTTTGCGTTTTATTGGACAATTCCTGGTACTTTTTTGACAGAATACATATCTCAGTATGTTCCATGTAAGATCGTTCATTTCAGTTTCCGTTGAGGGTATGCAGCTCAACCTTATTGGTGGTGAAAATGTGATACGTTTTACATCGTACAAGCGCAACAGATTAGATGGATTGGCCACATCATAAGAATACCCAACGAAAAAATCCAAAAAAGGGTGTTTCCTCCAAGGAGGAAGAAAGAGAGGCCGACCAAGAAAGAGATAGCTTGATGACGTAGAAGCATACTTAAAAGCGATGAACGTTCGTAATTGGAGGAATGAGGCAAGAGAGAGCCTGAATTGGCGGAGGATTGCTGATGGAGCTATGGCCTACCACAAACTGTGGAGCTTAGAGAGAGAGAGAGAGAGCCAGCTTCTTGAGTGGGGTTACATCGCACGATCTGCCTTGCAACAGTTTCATCACTTTTGCGAAGTGTTTTTCCTATCATGTATTTCCTATTTCTTCTTCGAATTACAGGTTCTACGTCAGACTGGTGAGCTATTTTTAGCAGGTCTGAGTTCGCGAAAAAAATCGCTAAATACCCCACAGGCAGCGGTTGACAAAGGTTTGCAAGCGTCTCGTCCATGACGCGATTACTTACTTATGTTTATAGCGTAGATCTTGAGGCCGGTACCTTGAAGTTTTTCCTGTATGGCTTGAGTAAGAAGTTTAAGGTCGCTGGATTCATACGAGGGGGTTCCATAAGTTCCCATGTTAGAAATGAAGACACCATTTTTTCAAAAAATCTTTTTTATTTTTGAACATAGTCTACTTTTAGAAAGGGGCTCCCACCATTTTTTAACACCTCCAAAAATAGGATTTGTCGGACTGTCCAAAATACGCCTCTGTCTTGACAATAATTTCCTCATTCAAACTAAATGGTTTTCCCGCGAGCCATTTCTTCATGTTAGGGAACAAGAAAAAGTCGCAGAGAACCAGGTCGGGTAAATACGGGGGGTGCGGGGGTGCAATTCAAAACGCCATTTATGCAGTTTGGCTGCGACAACTCCGGATGAATGTGCTGGTGTGTTATCGTGGTGAAACAGCACCTTCTTTTTCGCCAAATGCGGCCGTGTCTCCTTCAATTTCTTGTGAAAGCGGTCCAATAACTCACTGTAGTATTGTCCTTTTTCTAAAAAATCCATGCGGATGAGCCATTCGCATCCCAAGAAATTGTCGCCATGACCTTACCGGCCGATGGGATTGTCTTTACCTTCTTTGGAGCAAATCCACCGGGAGAAATCCACTGTTTTGATTATTGCTAAGTTTCTGATGTGTAATGATGAATCCAGGTTCCATCAACGGTAATAACTCGCAGCAAAAATTCCTTCAGATCTCGCTCCAAACACTGCTTCGAAGTTAACAGCCGCATCCGCTTGTTGTTCACCGTGAGCAATCGCGGCACCCATCGGGCCGACAATTTTTTCATCGCCAACTTATCATTTAAAATATGAATTGCCATTCCGGTCGACACACCTAAGGCCTCCGTTACTTCGCGTACTTTGGTTCGTCGATCAGCGAAAATCATTTCCTTGACTTGTAAGCTAGAACACAGATGTCATTCCTAGCCCATTGAATTTTGGTATAATAAAGTGCAAGTTCAAAGTGGCTCAAAAATTGCGTTAAGTTTTTACAATTCTCTTTTGCTGGCGATCTTGTGCATTTCCTCTACATAAAAAACTTTTCATTCTCACATAAAACACTTTTCATTCTCTCTCTTCTAACTTCAAACTTTCAACTCACATTCGTTGTATGAGAAAAATGTATAGTACCGTCAACAAAAATAATACCCAAAAATGAACGTAATTTTTGAGCCACTTCAAACTTGCACTTTATTGTACCAAAATGCTATGGAACATGAAACTGCATACTCGAAATTTTCCTAAATATGCTAATTAGAAAGTTTTCAATTTTGATTAAAATTTGTAAATTTTTTTTTTTAATTTTCGCTATGTTTGAAACTTATGGTTTTTGTTATCATAGAAACTTTATTTTTATAAAAATAATTAGAAAAAATCAAATAAATAGTGAAAACTGTGCAACCTGTCGCGCTGCTATTATTGTGACCACAGGTATAGGTACACATGTACATACATACATATATGTAGTTATATGAGTAATATGTGAGATGAATAGGTGCGCTGCCGCACTGCTGTGTTGTTTAGTGACCCAGGATCACATTTATACCTTTGTCTTCTTGCAAGCATACAAACCTTCTTTCAGTTTTTGGAATGCATTTGCGTACGGGTGGGCAGCCGAGTTGCACATTAGCGATTGCGCTGGCGGCTAAGGGCACAAATGGCATTGCATACCTGTATGCACAAGCGGCCAGGTATTTTGGCCCACTCACGGACAATGGCTTTATTCTCCGACTCGAGGCTGATGAATCTTTTAGTTCGGTCCAAAACGACCCAAAGAGAATCAGATTCGCGTCTGCGAGTCCTGATATGGTGCCGAGTCCTGTTGAAACGACCATGGTCTGCCCCGAAATGTTTGTCTGCCCACGGCTTCAAAGCAACCTCCAGAATACTTTCCCGATAATATTTCGCATTTAACTTGACGGCCGACTCGATGAAAACGATTGGAGAGCAGCCATCTGCGTTACAGCGGCCCAAGCCATTACCTGTGGCGGGTGCTACCTCTTAGTGACCAATCGATGACTCAAATTCTCGTATGAACGGTCGGTCAAATAAACCCTAACCCGCCGTAGCCAAATGGGTTGAACGTCGGTTCGAATATCGGTCGGTATAGGTGGCGCAAAAGTAACCTTGCGATGGTTTTTGGCTGTAATTAAAAAACCAAAATGAAAAACTTTGATTCTTCTTGTGGGTTATTTTTATTGGGTCTGTTAATTTTTTTTACATCAAGTCGAGAATATGATGTCATGTAAATGGCCGCCGCCACAGTTGATTGCCATTTGAGCCCTTTTTATTGCATTTTCCATCACTTTGGCCAAAACTTCCGGCGATAGGTTCTCACATTCTTGACGAATATTGTCTTTAAGAGCTGCAAGAGTCTGAGGCTTGTTGACATAAGCCCACGACTTCAAAAAGCCTCACAAAAAGAAGTCTGGAGTGGTCAAATCAGGCGATCTTGCTGGCCAGTGCAAATCGCCAAAACGGGAGATTAGACGCCCGGGAAATGCATCCTTCAGCATATCGGTTGTGGTACGTGCAGTGTGTGCCGTTGCACCGTCCTGTTGGAACCACATGTTTTCCTATCCCAATTCATCAAGTTGCGGCAAAAAGAACTCGTTGATCATTGCTCTGTAGCGCTCACCATTCACAGTAACCGTTTGGCTCGCGACGTCTTCGAAGAAAAAAGGTCCGATGACTCCTCCAGCGTAAACAGCACACCATACAGTGACTTTGAGCGGGTGCAATGGGTCTTCGTGGGTTACATGCGGATTTTCAGTGCCCCAGAAGCGTAAATTTTGCTTATTTACGTACCCGCTAAGATGGAAAAGGGCCTCATCACTCATGATTAATTTTGATGAAAAAGCATCTTCCTCTTGGTGGTGATTAAGGATGGCTTGAGCGTATGTTAGACGCGATTGCGTGGCACGTCGTCTGGTCGATGTCGACGGCGCTTCCATAACATCCTCGGTTACAGCAGCAATATTCTCTGCAGAACGGCTACCTTGGGGTCTGCCACGCCTGGCAGCATCTCGTGTTGTGCCAGTCTCTTCGAGGCGAGCGGCTAAACGTCGCAGTGTTTCACCAGTAGGCGTTGGAAGGCGAGGAAATCTGCGACGAAATTCACGTTGTGCCAAAGTCACCGACCGATTATTGGTCAAATAAATAGTCAGCAATATTCCGCGTTCTGGAGCAGTGTAGCGTAACATTGTTTATTAACGTGTATTTCGCATGTGTTTACTACACAAATGTCAAAAGAGAACTGACATTGGGGGCCAATCGCAAAATTTATAGCATTTTCTGATAGGAGGATTACTTTAGCGCCACCTGTTATAAATATTTGGGACCTTACAAATTGCTCAATTTGAGAAATTTTCTGTCAGAAAACACTATGTTCGGAAAATGACCGCTTTCGGCCAAGCGAAGCAATTCCCTCGCTATCTCAAATCTGACTTGTTGCTGCTTTGGTGTGAGATCATGCGCCTTTTGGATCTTGTAAGGCTTGACTTTGAGATCATTTTTCAGTATGCGGCAGATAGGTACTACGGTACAGTTCTTTCAGCTCTTTCGCCATTAGATTGGCACTTCATCGGGGATTTCGTGTCCATTCTTTCTTACCTGATTTTCTCGTGACGAGTCTGCAAGAAATTGCTTTAAAATTCCACAATTAAATGAAACACAATTATAATATTTTTTAAATCAAATTATTTATTTTTATTTTTATATTTATTTTTATTGAACATAATAGCAATAATAATATGATCATCGTCACAATAATGGTGATAATAATGTGTTTTATTTTAAATTTGAGTTCAATAATATAATTAATTAATGTTAATTAATAAGTTCCACCTTTCCATTTGACGCATATTTTATATTAATTTGCATTTACTCATAATTCTATTTTTTTATTTTTACTTTTTATTTAATTTTACTTTAATTTATTGTGTTTTTTTTTTGCTTTTTTTGCTTTGTTTTGTTTTTCGCATTCGTGTGTCCTGTGTTTGGCTATGTGTGTGCACGCGGGTGTGTGTGGTGAGGGTGAGCATGTTGCTGTCAGTTTAAGCTAAGTGACGCCGACGTTGACGTACTCGTATTTTACGCTATGTTTTTTAACATTACTCAGTAAATTTAATATTCATATTTCTGCTTACTTTTATGTATGTATGTATATATATAATTTTTTTCTTTTGTGAAAATTGCCGGCTTCATGTGTTTGCTTAAATGATAACTGTTAGCGGAAATATGCATTTATTTTACTTTATATGTACTTTTTTTTTATTTATATTTTTTATGTATTAAATTTAGTGTGTAGAATTATTTTTTATTTTCTTTTCATGCTTTTCATATCATATATTTTCGTTTGCCTGCTTTATTTTTGTTGCTGTTGCATTGTAAATGTGGCTTGCAGTAGGTTTTCATATTATAGATAATAATTATTTTTATCCTCGACTTGTATTAGCTTACTATGTATGTAGGTATGTATTGTATATTTTTCTGCTTTTTATTGAATATTTTTTATGCTTCATAGCTTTTCAATAATTAATTTGCAAATTAGCGCATTGCAATTAGGCTGTTCGGTGTCGTTTGGTTTGTGAATACATTTGTGTCCTGTATATCCCTACTGAGGAGCGCTATGCCGAATGGCTGTGTGTAAGTGTATGTGTGAGTTTGTTTGTGTGGGTTTTATGAGATAATGTATGCACGTACTATAATTAATTTGATTAATAAACTTGTATTACTTGCATATTACATTTTTTTAGTTGTTTATTTGAAATGTTTTATCCACCGAATTCATTCCATTTCATGTCGGTAAGCGTTCAATTAAATGCGTTTAAAAATTTCTACATTCATCATTTCGATATAAATTAATTGCAGTTTTTATTTGCTAAAATTGTTTTATTTAACGTTAACATGTAATTTTTTTTTTATTATAGTAATAAATCTTTATGTGTAAATTAGGTTTAAATTTATTAGTTAATTTTGAAGTTATGGCTTTCGATTTAGTAATTTTATTGTTTTGTTTTCGTGTTTAATTTTTCTTATCTTTTTCTCTTTTTCTATGCAAAACCATCCCAATAGAGCAGCCAAAAAGACCTTTTGCAAAAACCTTATTTCGATACGCTTTCTAAAACTCGGAAGAATAATCGTAATTGAAAACTGGTCGCAAACTCATTACACTGTGCATTAATTTGACACTTTTTATTATCTGGTAAACGAATCGGACTAATGAATTCAAGGTTAGTCTGAGTTGCGGAATTTGAATTGAAATTGAACAATTTCTAAAAAATTAATAAAAAAAAATTTTATTGTACAATAAAAAAATTCATTTTAAAAAATTTCGTTTTCAAATTTCGTAGCTAGTTTTTTCGTTAAACAAAAAAAAATAAATATCCACTAAACAATTTTTTTATTTTAAATAAAATTAATATCTAAAAACCTAAAAAAGTGAATCCGGCTCAGTAGCTCTAAAAATAAGAAATACCATAAGAACATAAAATAAAAAGAAAATAAATAAAAGAAATTCTAAAAAAATAAAAAAGTAAAAATAAAAAAATGTCCACTAAACAAATTTTTTATATTAAATAAAATAAATATTTAAAAACTAAAAATAAAAATACTATAGCAATGTAAAATAAAAATAAAATAAAAAAATTGTAAATAAATAATTAATAAAAAAAAATTTTACAATAACAAAATTCATTTAAAAAAAAACTTCGTTTTCAAATTTCGTACCTAGTTTTTCCGTAAAAAAATGCACTAAACAAATTTTTTATTTTAAATAAAATATATATCTAAAAACCTAAAAAAAAGTTAAAAACTATAAGAGAATATAACAAAATAAAAAAACTATAGCAATATAAAATAAAAATAAAATAAAAAAAAAATTTGTACAAAATTAATAAAAAAAATTTTACAATAACGAAATTCATATTAAAAAATTTCGTTTTCAAATTTCGTACCTAGTTTTTCCGTAAAAAAATCCACTAAACAAATTTTTTATTTTAAATAAAATAAATATCTAAAAACCTAAAAAAAAGTTAAAAACTATAAGAGAATATAACAAAATAAAAAAACTATAGCAATATAAAATAAAAATAAAATAAAAAAAAAATTTGTACAAAATTAATAAAAAAAATTTTACAATAAAAAAAATTCGTTTGAAAAAATTCCGTTTTCAAATGTCGTACCCAGTTTTTCCGTAAAAAAATTCACTAAACAATTTTTTTATCTCAAATAAAATAAATATCTAAAAACCTAAAAAAAATGTTAAATATTATAACAGAATATAACAAAATAAAAATATTAAGCAATTAAAAATAAAAAATTAAGTAAAAAAAATGTCTAACAAATTTTACAATAAAAAAAAATCGTTTTGAAAAATTTCGTTTTAAAATTAAAAAAAAAACTAGGTACGAATTTCCGTAAAAAAATAAAAGAGTTCCATTTAAACAAAGTAAATATCTAGAGTTTATTTTGAACAAAGTAAATATCTAAAAACCGAAAAAAAGTTAATCAGCCCAGGGGGGTCACAAACTAAAAATACTTTTAAATTAATACAATTAAAATAACAGAAAAACTAAAAAAAAAATTTTGTTTGGCAAAAGTTTACGATAAAAAAACTTATTTTCAAATAATTTCTTTCTTTAATTAAAAAAAATTTACAATAAAACCATTTATTTTTCAATCGTATAGAATTTAAAAATAATTGTTTGTATAGAACAAATAGAATTTCAAATGGAACCAAGACTGTGCTTACTTAGTTGAAGCCTTCTAAATTTAACGCGCAAACTGAATAAACTCTGTGC
>JAYXIM010032965.1:0-28302 GCA_037575425.1 Anastrepha fraterculus
GATTCAATTATACAAGGTTAAGTAAAGTTTGACAACTGATTTCGGATGCTACTTAATCCATTGATGCAATTTGGAAGCAAGGGAAAAAAGGGCATAAGTTTATCCCCTTTCTGAAAATGTAGTAAAAAATTGAAAAAGGTCGTTGTAAGCCATAGAATAATTTTATGTTATTTTATAAGTGGTACTTAATTATTTATATTTTTAACTTAACTATTCCCATGGATTTGTGTCATATATATATGTATTTTGACCATGCATCGGATTGGAATCTATAGGTGCCATTTGTAAACCTACACTGAAGTAATAAATATAATAAAACAACTTGAGAATAGTGGAAACTCTTAACGAGGAAAAACCACTTTTATTTCGTCACGTCCGCTAATCATACATTTGATTTTTTAACGAGATTACCTGCAAAGTTACAAGTATAAAATCTGTGTTAAAAAAAAGATAAATTCATATATACGCAGAAACACAAGTAGACGCCCAAAGCATTGCATACTTTACTTACAATTATCTTATCGAATGCTCATTGTTCTCTTCTTTTGTTTATTGCACCGGTTAAGATGCTTTATTCGAAAGTGCATCCGGCATTTAAAAAAAATCGTTTAACGATCATCGCGTAAACTCACGTTTTCACTTAATGTGAACAATTTTTGTAAAAATGATAGCCCACCGTAAAGCTCCCTGCCGTTGAACTGGTTAAACGCTGATTCCAACATTTTAATTTTGTCCAAGAACTCAAGGCTTGGTTTAACTAATCCGCCCTTAGATAAAGTGTCAACCCAAGTAAATGTAGGCTCATTGCATGAACAATTGGTCAACTTTAATTTGCGTATTATGTAACCGGCAATATATTCAAGGGCATCTTCGTGTAAGCTATCAAAGTCAGCGTCCTCATTTAATGAATCGTTGGTATATTGGTTATTACTTCTACATTAAAACAAAACAACAGAAAAATTATTGTTTTTGTTTTAAAGCGAATATAATATTTACTTAGAATATTTTGGATGTTTATCTAACACAAGAGCACTCAGAAATATGTGATGTTACTTATGTATGTGTTTTAAGTTAGTTCGCAGTTGTAAAACAAATATTAGTTAGATGGGAAACGAGACAAAAGTAAAAAAATGGAGTCTCTAAAGGAGTATTTTCATTACATTAAAATGGAAATGCAGCTAGTAAACAAAAATATTTTGGAAAATTATTACACTCTTATGCATATAAAGCCATGTTTAGTAACCTTTGCATTACGACGTGTTGCAAATTTCCTCATTTCAGTACCGTACGAACGTAAATGTACGTTTCATAACTGTTTTTACAAACTTTTATTCCTGAAATAAATGCTGACTTTTAGCATCCTTCATATGCATTAAGAGAGTAACTTGTTAAGCCATTGAATTTGATATAGATTTGGCTGCCATGATATGTTAACGACAGGAATGAGATAAAACAGAAAATTTAATTTCGTATACAATATATGTATGTCCATTTGTTACCGTAAAGACATTACATTGCAAAAGCAGAAGTTCAGTCGATCATTCCTCCACGTAAGAAAAACATTGGAGTTAGAAGAGTTAAAATTGAAAAAATTACAAATTTATTAGTTTATTGTTTAAAATTGGTCTACCTTAATATACTTGGCGTCCCTAATATTAGTATAGTTAGGAAAATATATTCATATAGTCTAAAACTAATGCATCGAAAAATTTCTATATTGATAATATAATCCACTTTTAGTAATTGCGATGATTCGGGCAGAAATCAAAAACCTGTAAACCAAAAATCTTAAAAATTGTTAATTCATAAATATATCACTACAACTTACGTGTAAATGTAGACGTAAAGCGCGAGGACTTGCTCGTGTAGGTGTTGCGCATGCATTTACGTACAGCATATTTCCCACCAAATGTATGCAGATGATGTGCTTCTATATTCTAAAATTCCTAACCTAAATGTCGTTGTGGCTACCTTCACAGACATCCTATCCCGCATTTCCTCATGGTCCCTTTCTTCAGGCGTTTCAATCTCTCCAAATAAAACTAAACTACTACATATTTGTAAGAAACAAAACTGCAATATACCTACGTTTACATTTAACAATACAAATATTACTTGTACAGATAGTCATAAGTTTCTAGGTATAGTATTAGATTCTAAGTATTCCTTTAAACATCACTGTAAATACGTTAGAGATAAACTATTTCTTAAGTTAAACATTGTGAAATATTTATCTTGCAAACGCTCGCTTATCAACTCGAACTAATCGACAATGTGGAGGACAATATAAGGAAACTTTATCCTAAGCTTGCTCTCACTTCTAATGCTTTGCTACAAAAATGCTTTCACTCGGCAGCCGTGCGTGCACGGACTCCTAAGATAGCTTCATCAATTTCCAAATGCGCCTCTTTTGCAAAAGACAATGGACTGCCCTTAAGACTATTATCGACGAGACATGGCCATTACCCGCCATGGGTGCTAAAAAAATCATCTTTTATAAACGACTTAAGTTACATGCAAAAATCTACTACGACATCGGCAGAGTATTGCGCACATTTTTTAGAAATTTCATCTCGCTTTAAAAGCACTAGTTGGCAGCTAATCTTCACCGATGGTTCCAAAGCGAATTACACTTCCTTTGCTGTCGTGAAAGAGAATGCACAGCCTATATCGTATGGACTACTACTTCCGTTTTGTTCAATTTTCACCGCAGAAGCAATAGCAGTTCTCTACGCCATGCAGTATTCGTCAAAATCGAAGGGGAAATACATTATATGCACAGACAGTATGTCCTGTTTTCAGGCCATAAAGAACTATAATAATTCCAACCACATTATTGGAACCATAAGAAATATCCTGATTTCTCACCCTCATAATATCAAAATCATGTGGATACCAGGGCATTCATGCATCAACGGCAATACAATCGCTGATAATACTGCCAAGGATATGAGCATTACTTCTACGATCACATCAAACCTTTTATGTAAAAATGATGTTTATCGACTTATAAAGCAGCATAGGCAAACCAAACTAGTAGCAGACTGGTTTCACTATAGCCACCATTACTCCCATTTGACTATACTACGCCATATACTCGCCTACGCATTGGTCACAGTGTAATCACCAATGCATATCTACTGCAAGGGAGGCAACCAAGCCTGTGCCCATTTTGTAATACTCCAGTCAGTATCCTGCACTTGTTAGCCTTTTGCCCTGGACTAGATAGACAAAGACAGCAGAATTTTGACGGTCATGATGCACTATCGCTATTAATTAACCCTTCCGATTCCAACATTTCGAAAATCTATAAATTTCTGAAGGACTCTGATCTTCTACGACGTATATAAACCAGGAATTCTTCACCAGCCAGCTGAAAGCCTCTGTTGCTAGCGCTGCGTTATCTTATTGTTTATTTAGCAATTGTATTGTTATTTAAGCTTTTAAAAAATAAAAAAATAAATAATTTTCACAGAACTTTCAATAGAATTGAAAGATGCGAAAGTCTAAGCAAAATGGAATAGGCAAAACAGTATTGCCTGCTAACTTTTTCAGCAAAAATTTTAATTTCTACGCTTTTGAGTACTTTTTCTTTAGAATTTGCTCTGAAATAAAAAGTAGCTTTTCAAGAGGACAACACGGATTTATTAAGTAGCTTCAAGATGGCTAACACAGGGTGAAAATTGGCTACTTACATCACCTTGCTTTTTGAATCGGCTATAAACGAAAAACTAATCAATATTTTTTCAAACTTTTTTTTTATTTTGAAGATTGAATATTGTCATTTATGAATGAAAAATAATATCGTTCAAATGACTGCTACGACTGGCTGGCTTTACAGTAGTCCATTCGATCAACCCAATTTTTAAGCACATTTTCGATTATTTGGGCTCCAATTTCATGAATGGCAACTTCGATTTCGTGTTTTAAAGCATCAATCATAGCATAGCATTTGTCCTTAACGGCTCCTCACAAAAAATAGTCCAACGGGCTTAAATCACAGCTCCGAGGCGGCCAATTGATATCGGAATTTCGGCTGATTATTAGGTTTTCAAAAACGGTAGCCAAAAGTTCGAGTGTAACTTTGGCAGGGTGATAAGTTGCACCGTCCTATTGAAACCAAATGTCGTCCATGTCATCCTCTTCAATTTTTGGAAACAACTCGTTGAGCATGTCACGGTAACGCTCGCCATTTACTGTAACCGCGGCTCCTCGCTCATTTTCGAAAAAAATGGCCCGATGATGCCGCCAGACCAAAAACCGCACCAAACAGTGACTTGTTGTGGATGCATTTGCTTCTCTACAGTAACGTGTGGATTTTCTGAGCCCCAAATCCGGCAATTTTGCTTATTGACGTAGCCACCGATGTGAAAATGAGCTTCATCAGAAAAGAAGAAGAAGACTCACCACTTTGGAAATAGGTTTTCAATATTTCCCAATTTTGTTCAAGCGTATAGCATCCCATTTCGTAAATGTCAAACTTTTAAGTAAATTATGAACACATTTGACATGTCATTTGTGTTACCATTCGCAAAAAAATAGGTGGTTCAAAAAGCAAACGCTAAATGGCCCACCCTGTAGTACATTTCGCGAATTTCCCAGGTCTTCAAAGAAATAATCGCCAAGATATATGGCACGGCATCTTCACAGATGATGTGTTGTACGGATTCAATTTCTTCTTCATCTCCACAGCTCCTGCAGAAGTCATTGTGAGGGGCACTCATTCTACTGCCCAGGGTGCACAATAGAACTGTGACCCGTTGAGTTTTTTTCCTAGTTTCAATTTGAATTATCATATTTTTTGTAGGCACTTATAGATTCTATTTTTACTGCACACTAATTTAAATTTGTTTACAATAATAAACACGAATTGTTTTTGTTTTATAAATATTGATTTCATTATTTCTTCTCTTGTACCTTTGAAGAGTTGCGAGTATTAATTAATAATTTTGTGCAGTATGGGAATATTTGAAATGTGGTGTTAAGAATGTGTTAGTGATATACGAAAAAATCAACCAATGACACTTCGTTGCCGTCTGAACAATAACTGATTGGACAAATGTGTGAGTACATATTAATTGACGGTGCAGGCCAGCGAATCAATCCCGTGAGGTGGCAGTCGAAATTCCCTGGCAATTTTGTTTTTCGCCATAGTTATTAGCCAAACCTAGTAATCTCTCATCCTTGTGCGGGATGCATATAGCAGCTTCACAATTTTTACACTGGTTTCCTAGTTTCCCTCTCTTTCTTTTCTTTTAAACAAACAACGCAACATTTTCGAGCTTTCTGATGTTGATGGTATGACCGTTGGAAAATGTTATTCAGAAAATCTTGGTGGTAATGATAGGGACTTTGTATTATCAAACTCCCGTCGAATAACGCCGTCATCGAAGACAAACTCCGATCCATTGAAGTCGCGGACACAAGCTGCGCTTAGTCCCGATTTACTCATAGAGACACTGGAAAATATCTTTTAATGTTTCATTCGCAGACACACGGGCAAAATTGTTTTCGCCATCGTTCGTTGCTTTTGACGTTTACTTTTTTAAGTTTGACAATATGAATAAGAATCACAAAGCTTGCCCCCAGTTCGGGGAAAAAACCCCTCTCTCTTCCCTGTCCGTCCTGTTCCTATGAACAAACTGTTTCCCTGTGTAAATCGGGCCTTAGCAGACAACTTCACTTTAGAGTAAACTAAATCCACTGCCAAGACACCTCTTCATATTTTCCCCGAGGCCAATTCCACTAAAAGTACCCCCCTTTACATTCACATACTCTTTTTAATACTCGTGATGCTGTCACAAAAACCAGCATTCCTCAAACCAGCTTCTAGTCCTCAATCTCTCGTGGGACATACATACGTAGATCTCCAAAAGTAGTTATTTATAATACTCGCTTGTTGGTTATATTTTCCAACATTAAAACTAATTTTTTGTTCGTTGTTGCATCTGCAACTTGTTTTAAAATTATTATTCTTAGATTTTGGCTGAGTTTCTATACATTACTTTTTTTTTGTCGATCTTTTCACTTTTTACTTAGAGTAAGAATTCAAAGAACATTTTTATAAACCAATTCTTTAACTACTTAATTTAAAAGATATGGTTAGAATTCTCTATTTTAATTTTTCGGCAATTATTTATTCGTATATCTTAAATTTCTTTCAATTTAAGTACATTGAGCGTATTAAGGTACTCCTTCAAGCGAACGCACGCGCCAACGCATACACCAAATGTGGTGTCCAACAAGTCTTTATCTTTTACATGACTGCCATAGCATTTCCTCCTGTGTAATTGACAAATCGGTCATAGTTCTGAAAATACAAATCGAAACAAAGATACTAAAATACTGCTGAACAAAGGCAAGAAGAAAACTTATATGCGTATATTGAAAATTCAAAAATGAAGAATCAATCATTGATTGTATCAATAAAAATTAAACTATAGCCATGATTCAACAATGAAAAGATTTACTGAGCAATCGCAATCAATTTACAGTTTTCTCGTTCCTGCTTGACTCTAACGACTCCCTTAACAAGCCACTGGGTTGTTGACTAAACAAACTTTGAGTAAAAGTAAAATTTGTAGAAAAAACATTTCGTTTTCAAAATGGTGTGCTCATGAGCAACAAGCCGCTCTGGGGTTTGTATCGGTAAGTCCAGATCCAGTATGACATGGAATGCATCCTAATCAGGAGGCAACAGTGGGTTTCGAACTACCAAATAGTACTCACGCACGGCCAACGTAATGCAAGTTAACAACAAGTTTTGAGTATATACAGAAAGCTTTTTTTCTTGAAAACAATTGCAGCCTACTATTTATTATATACTTATTTATGTCTATTTATGGTGGCGGTAAACGCATTTTCCTTCTCTCAAGCGAATATTAAACTATCGGGCCGATATATTATATTTAAGATTAGTTTATATTTTCTTTGAAATTTTGTAACTAGATTCAAAGTGCTCGAGTTCAAATTGTAATTTTCAAATAAACTCGGATGTTGCCGTAGTTTCGTAATTGACAAATTATTATTTAACGGATTACTGAGAAAACCAACAGAGTCAAAGCACTTTAAGTGAGGAATAATTTAGTATATGGCTGGCTTGTATTTCAATTACTTTGACCTAACATTAGGGTTTCACCTCACCTTAGATTCTTCTAAATCTGATTCATCGTCGCTACTTTCGTATTCACTTTCCGGTGGTGTGAGAGGCTCTGCACCATGATTTTCCAAAATGCTTTCCATCTGCGATCTCTTCAAAATACAGGCAAACTGATATGCAGTCAATCGGGCGAAAGTTGATGTTTCCAAATTCAGAGTATGTTTGCAATCGTCGAGTAGGAAATTGAATAGCTCCTCATTGCCCTTCTCAATGGCCATGTGTAGCGGTGTGTAGCCACCTTTTCCTTCCTGTAAGCAGTGGAGAGCGCATATTAGAATAAATAATAACATAATTACTGTAAAGAGCACTTACTCTGGCGTTGATATCCGCGCCATGTTGTACTAAAATACTTAGTATTTTTAAATGGCCCGCCTCGGCAGCGATATGAACACAATATTCGCCTGAAAAAAACGTAAAGAAAATAATTTTATTAAAACATAAAATAATTCCATGCATTTAACTTATGAAAGATAATAATAAAAAAAATTCATCATCAATCATAATTAGCTTTTGATTCTTATATTGGGGCTCAATTCAAAATTCTTCTTCTTCTTGATTGGCGCGATATCCGCTTAGCGATTTTGGCCGAGTGAATTCAAAATTGCATTTTCCAATAATTTATTACATCCAAAAATATCGATTTAGAATTCGATCTATTATATGAAATTTAATTTGAGTTATCTCGGGTTCGAGTTAAAAAGTTTCATCTGTACGCAGCTCACTACTTGTGAATGTTTAATGTCAGTTTGGTGTTTAAAAAAGGAGAGAGCGAATTTATTTTAACTTGATAGTGCAAGCACCCTGGCTTAACAGCGACATACATATGTATTTAATCGAGCTCTCCAATAAAATCCATACTCAATTTCTCAAATTTATAAGAGTTTATTTATGAATGGGCGCTATTCGTTGCGATGTGGTTACTCATTTTATTATCTCGCTAGCACAACCAATTCTTAGCTCGCACTCGTTCCCTTTTTTACAATCAATATTTAAGCATTTCATTTACCTACATGCATACATACATACAAACAAACGTTTTTCAATTTACGATAAAAAATATCTAAACAAATGGACAACGGTACATGTGGCCCAACACTTACGATTGAATCAAAACCTCTCAGCCACCGTAACCCACACAATGATAACCACAAACACATTGATGCCAACGATAAAGCAATAACAACCAAACGATGACGCCGTACAAACGAGCTTGCATTTGTGGCTGGGTATGTGTGTGGGTTCAGAAAAACCCGAGAAATTCCCATAATAAAGCACTTAAATAGCAACAAAAAAGACACACAGAAATGCGAGTTAAGTTTGCAAAAGCTAATTTAAATGAAACAAAACAATACGGCGTCAGTATCAGTAATAACGACGGCAAGACGGCAACCATCGTTATATGACGACGGCACCAATCAACTTCATAGAAGTGTTTCGAGAGTATGTATGTATGCATAAATACTGCTCAGAGAGTTGAACGTAATCCCTACTGGGTTGTTGGCAGCAACACTGTTATGGTCTAAATAAAATAGCCACCTGATGAAACAATGCGCAACGCAGTGAGAACAGCAACAGGTTTTCAGATTTGCAAGCTCGGAAATTACACCGCAGCTCGTACCGATAATGTTGAAGCAACGAGACAGAAACGAAATGATAACCAAAGAATAAGAATTAATGTTTATCGTATGTTTGTATGTTGTCAAAGCTATTTTTATTTCAATATGCATATATAAGTATATGTATGTATGTATGTAAACGATGTCTTTGATTTGCGCTATCAATAAAAGATGTGCTTAGACAACAGCAAGGGGCAATTTGGCAAAGGTGAAATCGAATGTTAGATGGATAGGTTTAAGATGACAAAAGTTGATGATTGTTAAGGACGGTGTGGAAACTCCGAACGAATGCAGGTATTTATCGATTCGTTTCAGGCAGTGAACATTACTCATTAGAAATCTTCGGCAAGTCAATTTATTTATGTGCGAAATCAACAATACATCAGCGGGAAACGCCAGGCTCACTTATACCTCCGAGAATGATTATAGCCTGTGAATTTCAAACCACAGACACACTCACGGCAGCCAACAAATCTATCAAAAGTTCAACGCATCCAATTTGTGGTTGCGCGAACCGTTCAATTCTAGGTAAAATATAATAATTTGATTGGGTGAAGTTTCTCCATAATAGAGGGTTTTTAAAGTTATGCTTGTCATTATTGTTCAGAAATATTTTGCAATTTTCCCAACATCTGGATGTATGTAAACAACAAAACAAATTAAGCGAAAAACCCTGAAACTCAAACGGCGGAAATAATATACATACATACATACAAATATGTGCATATGTATGGAAGGTGTGCATGCATGTACATACATATTTACTTGAACAAAGTACAAAGCTAAGTACAAACATACGTACATACGCCCAAGCGATTACAAATGACTCGCGGGTTTTCAGCTTATTCAAAAGAAAAGGTAAAAGCATTTGACACTAAACAATGCAAATCTATTTGCCCGGTGAATGCCCCAAGTTATGTGACGACTGTGTAGAAAACTGTATTAAAAGCGCGCACGCTTGCGCAAAGCATTAAAAACAAAAAATCCCGACCGCGGCTTTCAGCGATAGCCACCGCAAAAAATATTTAAAAAAGAAGAACTAAAAGAAACGAAGGTAAAACAGCGGATTGCGATGAGACGCCAAAACTAAAAAGTGCATTAAAAAAGAGGGTCGAAAAAGTTTAACTAAATGTTAGCTTAATGACCAATGCACGGTATTCCCAACGCATACACGCATACATACGAATATATGTACGATATAAACAATGTATGATATGAGCGGTTCATCCAAAGAATTGAACCGTTAATATTGGCAGTAGATTTGTATTTGTATGTATGTATGCTGACTGTTGTGCCAGTTTTTTAACCCTTGAAAAGGCGAATATCGATAGGAAACACGGATTGCCTCGCGTGAGCTTTTACTTACACTCCGCAAACTTATAAATATTTAACCCTAAGCTTAGGCATTGTAGTAAGTTCAAATAAAATACTAAATTAGATCTTTAAAGTTTCAAAAATATCTTGATTTAGGATTTTTACAATTAAATAATTCATACAAACATCCGAGAAGGCAAATAACTAACAATGAAAATTGAATGTTTCCATATATGCAAAATGATAAAGATGCTGGCCAAGTGAAGGCTGGTTTTGCTTGGCTTTGAAAACGTTTATGGCCAACGCTGTCATAACAATCAGATGATACGTAAAAGAAAAAAGGAAACAGAGATGTTATCCATATTTAATAATACATAATATATTTTTGAATCATGATGTTCACTAGAAGCTGTGCAAAAATATTGCGAGACAGGGGTGTTCAATTCCTGATGTCAAAAGCACTGCAAATAGAACATTGAGCTATTTGAGCTTCAAGCAAAGCTGCCATTTGGTCTCATTTCATATATTTCAGTATCATTCAAGGAAGCAAAGCCAGCCTGCATTGAGCCAGTACCTTAAATCTCACAAGTTAACATTATTGATTATTTCAAAATATTCTTCTGCTTGAAGTGGAAAGTAACCCATCCAATAAAACTGAAACTCCTGTTCACACAATTTATCTTAATACAAATAACCAGACGACATGCAGCACTTAATTTTCACAAAGTCAAAATCGTTCATGCCAACAAAATTTAAATTGTAACATATGTACATAACGTACACAAGTAGTCTTTCGAGACATATTGAATTCGGATACTCCATAGCAAACAGATAATCAGCCATATGTGAACACATGTCAATGGCATTGCAACCACGCACAAATTAAACATTTAGATTGAGTTTTTTACAAGTTCGGCTACCTTTGCAGTTCAACAGTAAAACAAACAACGAAAAACCCAAATGTGCGCACGAGCACTTCAGTTAGTGAAAGTGTTGCTCTTTCGCCAATACATAAGCGCATTATCTACTTAAATCCAACATATGGAATGTATATACATAAGTACACTCGTGCGAATTTTCGCCATCCAGCGCGATCGCCTAAAGTATTACAAGCAGGCTCCTAATAGAATTCATTGATTGCTCTATCATTTATGTATGTATGTAGACTATGTACATATGTATGGATGTATGTAATAATCCACTTCATCGTTTTTGCTTCAGATCAATACATCCACATCTTTGATATACAAATTCATTATTTCCATTCGACAATCTTAAATTAATTCTAAAGCTACAACTATGTCGTTGGTTTAAATATTGCCCTACATTTGAATGCTTACACGGAGAAAATCCTAAGTCGACTTAAGCTGACTTTCCAAAAACCCAGACCATACATCCGTACTCGTATGAGTGCCTTTCTGCTTTGCTATTATAAGTGCCGAAATTAAATTCATGTGCAAATAATAGAAACACCTTCAGCTTCAGCTACTTGAACGTTGACAAAAAGATGACAAATATGCGCAAAAAACAAAAACACAAAAGATAACGAGTCAGCACTGGGGAATTCCTGAACTTAGCACCAACAAAATACGTAAAGCACTTCCACACAGTTCGAGTTTTGTGTATTGACTTCTGAAAAGTTAAATTATTTGTTCGGCACAGGGGAGTGGTTCTGTAAAACGGGTAGCTTGTGATCACTCGTTCGCATTATTGCGAGCTTTTGGGCACAAGTGGAAGAAACACCATAGGTTACATCAAGTAAATTGCAATTGTAGCAGCACGTGTTGAATTCAGCACCAACTCGTCCCAGCAGGAGTTCATAAATCAGAGACAAGTCTTGGCGGAATTCCTCTTAATTTCGATACCACATCACCTCTTTGTTGGCAGCAAATTCAAAGTTGTTAAAAATTTTACACAAATCATTTTTGTTCAAGTAATCTATTGCCAGTCTTCATGCGCTCTATTCAACGTATATAAAATGTTTTTACTAAGGCTTATCTATGCCGCATTTGACTTATTTTATGGGAATGTGGATTTTCCAGTCATCAGGGCTGGCAAATACCTCTATTCGCGTGTGGTAATTGCCGCGATATTGAATTTCCTCCAAGTTGATTAAATGAATTTTTCGAGTGATTCTTTCCTCCATTATACAGCACTGGATTGAATATAAAGATTAAAAAATGCACACATGCATGCATACGTGCATACATACATAAAACACGTAACAACATACAATTTTTGAATAGTTATGTTGGCACAAGATCACCAATGCCAACTGTGAAACCCCGCCTTAAGTCTATAAATCCAAAACTTAGATCAGAAATATCGCAAACTCGGAGAATCGCAATCGCATGGGAATTCCTTTCTTAGAGTCAACAGGAAATAAGGGAAAAAAACGAACACTGGGCATAATAATAAATAAATAAGCGACTCACTGTTTCTTCCCCAATCTTTATGATGCAATGACTCGGTACGGAAAATACTTTTGATATAAAACTGTGTGCTTTTTTTAGCACTGAAAGAAGAACAGTTTATTACTGCAAGGCAATTATTTCTTGAAAGTTTTGTTATATTCTCTTATTTTTTTTTTTGAAGAGTCTTGTTTTTTGCGTTCGCTACAAATGGAATTTCTTTTCAAATTTTAGCATGTTGGTTATTGTTTAACCATGTTTTGATAACAAGTTTTTAATGAAAATGTAATTTTAATCATACAATGAGAAAACGGCCCTGACTTAAAAGGTATGACTGCATGAATTAGCGCAGGTGAATATATTTTTTTTTGCAAACAAACCCAAGTGGAAAATCAATGTGTCTTCTTCTTCCATATCAGGCAATTGCAATTTTATTTTTCCAATACCCTATACTAATATTCTACTCAAAGATTACGTACTTATTAATACTGCCGCTATTTTATTTATGTCCGTCTGATATTTTTGTAGGTAGCAACACTCATACATAAATATACATATATTTTATATTTCGTATTTTCATATATTTTCCCAAACGTCTGTGAACCAAAAATGCACATTTACGCGTTTTAGTAATTTCTTTGCTGCTTTCGAAAATTATAATTCTCAATTGTCTTTGTTTTTTTTTGTTGTGTAGTCTCGCTTTGACTCTGCTTCACTTCACATTTTGTGTGGAATTTCGCCCTGATCACACTGTTGCTTTAGCGGTGCTTGTATTTGTTGTTGGGGAAAACCCCAAAAAAAATTTATATTTAGCAGCGTAGCATGGACGATGACTACAGAGAGAGCTTCGGCACGATGGCGTTCGAAATACTCACATGCCAATGGCTGTGCAATACACAGACTGTATATCAGTCCATACGGACATATGTATGTATGTACCTTCACACACATGTTGGCAGACAAATTCAAGATTTATTATTTATAACCTCATTCAGCCGATCAATAAAATAAATTCATTCTATGATGACGTACACACATACTCTGCACATATAAGTAACAGATTTGCACAGGTAATGGCTTTGCCCTTTTCCTTTGTCTACCAAACTGTTTTCGGAGATAGATTTGCATGAACTTCACTTACTTCATTTGGGGCTGAAACATTACAGACCTCACGCTTCTCACCAATTAGCCAAACTGTGCGAGTGATGGACTTAAAAATATCTTGCATACACACACTACGTTACTGACGTCAGCAAACAACGCCAAATGTACCAAAAATGTATAGGGTACTGAATCGAGGCTAAGAAAATTTAATTATCTTTAACATTTTCCTATTTTCAATAAATTATGTCATACATGTACACATTATACAGGGTCATTCAAGATCGAATTTCTGTTTTATGATGGCGTCTCTTTTGACGGATGTTAAGTAGAAAATCTACTTTTTACTAAAATCAAAACGAATTCGAACGAATTAGAATCATACAAAGCAATGAAACTCACTACGGAAATGGTGCTGGTTCTTTGTCCAACAGAGCACGGAATAAAAGTTTACGAATAGTTACATCTGGCGTCCAGATAGATACCCAAAAAAGCCTTAAAATTCTACAAAAATATCGACATCTGGGGACATTTGGAAAATATCAATTTTACGTCCCTATGGAAAATATTTATTCGTTGGAATTCAATTTAAAAAGGAAACATGAGTTTGAAAAACCGTGTACTAATTCACGTCTCTAAATAAAAAATCCTCTATATATTGCCTAGTAGTCTGTTGTTTGTTCTGTGCCAGATTTTCTCATCGTTATGTTCATTTTAAATTAGATTATTTAATGTATGGATATGCATCTTCACATTTTCCATTGGCAGCCTTCGGGTATTTTTTTTATTCTTTTTTTGATAAACTCACATATTCGTACATGCATACTAATACGATATAGTGAAATTTCTTGTCTACATCCAAGGTCTATTAATAGAAATAAAAGTTCGAAAATTTCCCAGCGACACAACATTTTGCCGTCTGTGCCACTGGCTAGCCGAAAGACGGAACGGCACGTTTAATATTAATTCGGTTACAGACACAATTTTATGTTTGTGAAAAGCTTGTATTTACTATATTTTGCCGTCGTATTTATTATATTTAGGTATTTTGGTAATAAAAAAATATCGTAAATAATTTGCCAAATTTTTTGTTTCACCATTTTTAACCTTCAATTTAAAGTTTAGAACCAAGATAAAATGAAACATGAAAACTTTTGTTGAATAATCCTTTTAAACCTTAAATTAAGAGTATTTCTAATAATGACTTACCATCGTAGTTACGAATCTCTAAATCGGGAGGTAAGTGTGCATAACTTAGAGAAGAAAATAATTTATCGTTCGACCTGTAACCATACTGACGATGCGCTTCGTTGATCTCTGAAGCACTGAATGGCATTGTTAACGCACTGACACATTGCTCATCGCCAGACATGCAGGCCAGATGCAAAGCTGTATTTCCGTGGCGGTCCCGAATAGTTGGCTGAAATGAAATTTATGATTTATTAACCCTTTGGTAGACGTTTCGGAGATCACATTCTCATAATAAGCCTGATCAAAGGCACATTTTGCATGAGAGATAATAGATGTTTGGCTAGAAATCTATTTTATTTGCAATTAAAATCAAAACACCTTGACCCGACTCATCTGCAATATTAGGAGTTAAGCAACTTTAGAATAGAATATAACTGAAAGCAGATTTGCGTTTCAACCTGAACGTCTTTTGGGCACTCAATTCATCACAATACCTCATCCAGCTAAGGGCATGTGTCTTTCTTCTGGCTGCAACGGACCGGGATGTCTACTCCTACTTCTTGGTAAACCACTTTAAGCTAACATAATTAAGTACTAGACGTTCGGTCACTTGGCGTTCGGGCAGTAACATATGAAACTACATATGATTATATGTATGTACATACCTCAGCACCGGCAAGTAAGAGCATGCGCAAAATTCTTCTTTGCTTTGAGAGCGCCGCTAGATGCAATGGAGTTTGGCTGTAATCATTCTTTATATCTAGAAGACAGGGATGTATAGCGAGACGGATAAGAGCTGCTACAACGTTTTCATGTCCTGATATGCACGCCAAGTGAAGGTAGCTGCGGAGAGAAAAATGAGAAGACAGTTGACAAATTATTCATTATACTGAATTCCCGATTCGTTTTTAATTACAAACATATGTATGTATATACATATATGGTATATCAGTTGACGAATATTATTCATTAAATATTTGTCTGTAGAACAACTGAATTACTATGGTAAACTTACGTGTCCCCTTCATCATTTTGTTGGTAGCATTGTTCCCATGCTTCTAGCTGATTAGAATCTGCCGTTTTTGTTGGTACTGTTGCTACAGGCTCAACTGTCGCCACTCTGCCAGACGCGCTCAAGTTATTTATTGGATCATTTTGTAAACTTAGACTGCAAAATCTTTCGGAAATGTGGGCATCGACATCGTGTTTGAGTTTCATTTTTGAATCGTGCGAATTTGTGATGCTCGATGCACCAGTTGTGCTATGTGAATTCTGTTCTTGTTGTTGTTCGGCTTTCGTTTCTGCGGCGTTAGACTCGTCGTATTCTTCTTCTTCTTCTATGCAACCCGAATCAACCACATAAACCTCTTCCTTAGCCTTCTCGTGACGATATGAATCTTCAGTATAGCATACCGTTCTTTCGTCCCTGCTTAACTTGTCAAAATTGTTTGAATGGTTTCCGGCAGAGTTATGTTTCTGTTCCTCTTGCTCTTCGAAATTAGAGCTTAGCGGGCAAGACAAAAACCCTGAGTCTGTCCCGTGAGACTGATCTTCAATTTCTATATTTTCCAAGAAATCTTTTTTTCTGGAGTTTTCTTTGCTTTCACTGCTTACTGCATTGACAGGCGGACTACTGCAGCCACAGCCGCCTACACCGTCCCTTTTCTCATTATTGCTTTCTGTACTATTTGAAGCTGTTGGGGTTTGACTCGACATTATGCAGCTTTATATAATTATTTTCCGTGATATGCAATTTCAGCAAAATTGCTTTTTATGTTTGTTAGTAGATTTTTACTATTTTGATAATTTGTGTGTATTTACAAGCGATTCCATTCAAGAACAGAATTTCCTTATGGTGAATATATCCACTAGTGCATTAATCCAAGTATAACTCTGAAAGTAGAAACGAATTTGTTAACATTGCAAATTTTATTAATATTAATAATGTTAACTAATTTTTGTTTTATGTTTTTCTTTTATTGTCAATGTTTATAAGTTTGCTTTAATTTATAGGCACTTTGCCGCTTCTTATTGCGCCACTTTGAAACTGATGAAAACAATTTCTCAGGTGACGAAAAAATTCGCAACGTTGTTTCAATGGTTCCAAAACGTTTTCTGATAAATATTGAACTCCTAGGGATTGCACTATCCGCCAAGGGATGCGGCTTCAGCAACACTATCCAAACGATTATGGGGCGTGTTTTACACTCTTGCAACAAAAACAACCCGTTGCAGTATAACGTGCGATACATTGGGATCATTTTACTTCACCTTCTATTTAAACTACTTTCACATATTAAAATATTTTTTATTTTATTGACTATCATGCCACCACTCTTCTGGGGGTAGGTTTAGATATTTGCCTCTATCTGTCTTACGTGTAAGGGGATTTACATGCATTTTGTTTTTGCAATTTGGTGGTTTTAATGTCAAAAATTGCAATCAAAATGTAAACAAACAAAGAAAACAACTATTTGAACTTTGACGTTAAAACCCACCGATCGGAAGAAAAAAAAAACGAATCAGCTGATCAACTGCTGTTGCCTTGAATGCGTACACCGAATTCAACAATTCTAATTGATATGCACAGTCCATAGATAATTACACCTCTGTGTATGTATGTAGTACGTACCCAGTCGGAAACTTTGTCAGCATGGCATTTAGGACATATGTTAATATTGCATTCAAAGGCTTCTTATATACAAACCTGGAATGCATCCTTGAAAAATAAATAGTGTAAATTGAGAGCACCGTATGTACAATTTGTATTTCCGGCTGTGGCGTAACAATTGGATAAACAAGAAAGAGCACGGCGTAATACGATACATTCGCTCGTGAATAACAATAAAAGCGAAAGAGAATACAACAACAAAAGATCTGAAGAGCTCCAGCTTCCTCGTGAGACACGTGTAACACTGGCACAATTAGGTTCTGGATATTGTAGCAGGTTAAACTCCTACCTATCCAGAATCGACCCCGATATACCAGACATATGTGCGGTATGGGAAGGCACCTCGCACGACACTAACCACCTTTTCACATGCCCCTCAAACCGACTCATCTAACACCTCTCTCCCTCTAGACCCATCCCGTCGAAACAGTATGTTTCTTGGGCCTACTCCTAGATGAACTAGACGAAGATGACAGGTGATATACACGACACTGGCGGGGCTACTATTACAGTTAACAAACAATAAAACGGAAACCAATAACCAATTATTTCATCATCCAATCAGCTGATTCTGTCAAATTTTCTGTAAGCGGAATAGTCGGTCCTGAATTGCCACCTTCAGTATTTCCATCATGGGAATGTCTGTTTAAACATGAATATCTGCTTTACCCTGGCATGACTATCCGCGGGGAGGAAAATATGCATCAGGGAATGTATAGTGCATAGTATCCACATATGGCCATTTCCCAAAAAGTGCATATGCATGTTATATAATTACAAAGGGTCTTTCAAAAGACGCGCCCAGATGTTCTTTGTAAATAAACTATATTTGTATTCAAAATACAACTCTTTATAATTATATGTGAAAAATTACATAATTTAAATGTCTATTGACGTCCGCCGTAGCCCAATGGTTTGGTGCGTGACTTCTTCTTCTTCTTAATTGGCGCGATAACCGCTTACGCGATTTTGGCCGAGCTTAACAAAGCGCGCCAGTCGTTTCTTTCTCGTGCTAACCGACACCAATTGGACACACCAAGTGAAGCCAAGTCCTTCTCCACCTGATCTTTCCAACGCAGAGGAGGCCTTCCTCTTCCTCTGCTACCACCAGCTGGTACCGCATCGAATACTTTCAAAGCCGGAGCGTTTGTATCCATTCGAACGACATGACCCAGCCAACGTAGCCGCTGGATCTTTATTCGCTGCGCTATGTCTATGTCGTCGTAAAGCTCATCGTTCCATCGTCTGCGATATTCGCCGTTGCCAACGTGCAAAGGTCCAAAAATCTTACGCAGAATCTTTCTCTCGAACACTCCAAGCGTCGCTTCATCGGATGTTGTCATCGTCTAAGTTTCGGCGCCATACGTTAGGACGGGCATGTTGAGAGTATTGTAGGGAGTTAGTTTTGTTCGTCGAGAAGGACTTTACTGCTCAGTTGCCTACTTAGTCCAAAGAAGCACTTGTTGGCAAGAGAGATTCTACGTTGGATTTCAAGGCTGACATTGTTATCGGTGTTAATGCTGGTTCCTAACTGCAAGACTACCACTCGGAATTCATAGAGAACGTAGGTTCGAATCTCAGTGAAACACCAAAATGAAGATAAAGTTGTTTCTAATAGCGGTCGCGCGTCGGCAGGCAATGGCAAAACTCCGAGGGTATTTCGGTCATGAAAAAGCTCCTCATAAAAATATTTGTGGTTGGAATCGGCTTGAAACTATAGGTCCCTCCATTTGTGGAACCACATCAAGACGCACACCACAAATAGGAGGAGGCTCCGCCAGACACCCATATATATACATATATATATTTGAAAAGGGCTGTGCTTTCCTTTTCTACCACGATATATTTGCTTATAATGTCTAAGTGCGTGGACCGAATTTAAAAATTATAACACGCAAATGTAGTCACTATATCAGCCTTTTGATTTATAATACTTTTTATAAATTAAAATTAAGAATTAATAGCAATATTTAACGTTAAAAATGCACCTTTTTTGCATAAGCTTAAAAAAAATTCCCTATTACAGACGCTTATTTCACATAAATACAAACACAGAAAAGTAACAAAATCACTTATAAACATTCTTTATTACATTAAGATTCGATTTAAAGCTATTTTTACTAAATAATAGTCCAAATTCTATTAAAATTCTATTATTACAAATGTTCTTCTAACCGTTTGTAATACCGTGCAGAATAAATTTGAGGAGCAAACTGTCAAACGAACGATGAGAGAGAGAAGAACAAAGCGAAATAAGAAAAACCCAGTCAACCAAAAGCGAACAATTATTTTATTATTTATAGGGGCGCTTTTTTAGTTTCAAATATACATAATATTACAAAAACAAATATTTTTACAAAAACTGAAAATTTGGAATAAAAATCGCGCGATTTTTAGTCCAAATTTTCGCCTGCGGCGCTTTTTTGATTTCAAATCTACATATATATTACAAAAACAAATATTTTTACAAATACTGAAAATTTAGAATAAAAATCGCGCGATTTTTAGTCCAAATTTTCGCCTGCGGCGCTTTTTTGATTTCAAATATACATATATATTACAAAAACAAATATTTTTACAAATACTGAAAATTTAGAATAAAAATCGCGCGATTTTTAGTCCAAATTTTCGCCTGCGGCGCTTTTTTGATTTCAAATATACATATATATTACAAAAACAAATATTTTTACAAATACTGAAAGTTTGGAATAAAAATCGCGCGGTTTTAAGTCCAAATTTTCGCCTGCGGCGCTTTTTTCATTTCAAATATCCGTGTTTTTAACAAAAACAAATATTTTCACAAAAAAAAAAATTTATAAATAGTGAAATAATGCAAAATCGGACAATTTTTTACCTAAATTTTCGCCATCGGCACTCATAACTTTTACGATAAAACAACGTTTTCATAAGTGCTATGAAATATAAAACCTAAATTAAATGCTTGCTGGGTTGACGACTGCTGTATACTCTTCTCTTCAACTGTATTTCAGTACAAACTGCAAATGCGGTCGGAAAAAACCTAATTTTTAAACTTCTCCTGGGGGTTCTATAGGGACACTAGGAGGTTGGGACTTTCACAGTTATAATGGTGTGACCTTGCTCTTTCTAATGGGCGTGGTGAGTGGTGCCACGCCCCCTCCCTCTCCGCCCCCCATTCAAATATATCGTGGTAGTAAAGGAAAGTTTTGCCTTGAAAAGTTTTGATATTTTATGGAAAAAAGTGCAGTATGCAGTGTCAATTTAATATTTGTACCTAATTTCTGGTAAAAGGGAAGCATTAATTTGACATACGCACCGTTTCGCTAGAAAATAAGGAATATTCCAGTTGCATAGAGCGGTTTTTGCTGATTATAAGGGTACTAAATTGTGGAACCTAAAAGTGGCGGCATATTGAAGGCCAAATGTCAATTTTTCGCATTTTAAAAACCCGAATATTATATTTTAATTACGTCATTTTACATTTTATTTTCTCAAAATCCTTACTTACATCACTTACTATTTTAATTGTTTCAATGATAGACATTGTTTTGCGTTGAGCAGTTTTTGTGATATTAACGTTTTTAAGACGCGAATAATTTACCTTCTCCCTTTATTTCTCCTCCTTTTCTAGCTTCCGCCACAAAGTTTTATTATTTTCTAGCGAAACAATGCGTATTATTTACTTATACCAAAAAATAGAAATTCGTTTTCCCCTTTTCAAGAGAAGCGGTTGATTCGTCTTGTTTCGAAGTGCAGTGCTAACTTGATGGACGTATTTCGGGATTCCTAAAGAATTATGGAGCAGGATAGGTCATTGACACCGAACTTAATCGACCGAAATCCACAAAGAAAAGGTTAAACTAATACCACTAAACATTACACAAATAAAATCACTGAATATGAATTCTTAGTTAAATTAATGTTATTTTTTCGAAACGCTGCTGCAATTTCTAAAGACGGTATCATTTAATAAATGTTAATCCCACAACGTGTATAGGTACTTTATGCAAGAATGTGCTAATTAAAAATATATTTATAATGCTGGACACATTCACTTGTTGCCGCTCACTTATCACTTATCCACAGGTACGTAAATATGAATATTTGCAGTCTTGCCTGCTTTTTATTTTAACTATTTGGTTTCGTTTTCATTTGATATTTTTTTATTCCGCTTTCGCATCCACTCCATTTATTTATATTTATATGGAAACAAATACCTGGCAGAATAAAATCACACAACTGTGGAATGCACTTCAACTTGGATTTGTGTTCTTGGTTGGTTGCTTATTTATAAAATTTAGATCACATTCGTGATTCCTTTGCTCTGCTTATAATTGTTCTTTGATTTCACGCACCGAACGCATTTATTTTACTAAGCTTTGATATTACACAAAAGCGCTAAACTTTGTATTTTTCCACTCGTCGTTGATGTTTCTCACACACTGAGACACTCAGCCTAACAAAGAACGTACGTTCTTCGCCACAACATTTTTCACTCCATTTCTCGCTCAGTGATGCCAACCCTTCAAACCTTCAAAATCGGGCAATTCACACACTTTTCGGTCGTACATATGCATATGTTTTTGTTTCATTGTAAGAAGCTTTACGCCTTTGCTTCTACAGGAATACGATTTAGAAAAAAATCGGACGTTAAGGAATTTCTCCTGCTGCATTTGGATCGACGCTAACAGAAACTATAATCCGTAAAGTGGTAGACTCACGAAAGGGCTCCAACGATGCTTCAACATCTAAGGAGCTATATGAAAGCCAATCATGAGTACTGAACAAGCTTTTGTGCAAACTCCCAGCTCGGGGAGACCAGAAGGATGACTGCTATTTCAAAGAAATCTCAACACCACAGGACGCGAAAAAAGCGTGCTGGAAAGCACCAAATGTATTCCAGCGGCGAGAAGACGCGGTGTGGCTCAGCTAAAGGCAACTGTGCCAAAAAAATTAAGACAATCTGCAAGCAAAGATAAAGTACTTGCCGCTTCAGTGGCAATAAATTCTGCACCAAAAGCTGAACAGAAAATCAATTTAAGTTCCAGGAAACCTGGTATTAGATATACTACCGTCACAAAGGGCTTAAGACTGGCTGTTCTACCCAAATCTTCCCGTACATAAGCAGGGAAATTTTAAGATAATTTACTGTACAATTGAGATAGAAGGTGAAAAGTACATACAGTTTGTAATAATTGAAATTATAATTTTCAATATCGTTTATTTATTGATTTAACGGAAGCTTATGTTATTGGCCAGTTGGCGATTGGATTTTAAAGATGAGTTTGATATGAAAAAGAATTAGGGAAGTGGAAATATATGATCCAGTAACGCAATTAAATTTAAACGATCCGGCATTGTTATTTCTGCCTACAATATTTGCCGTTTGCAGTATCGATCGTGCAATTCACAAACTTATGTTAACTAACACCGGATTTACACACGGAGACATATGGAAGGGGACACTGGCAATTCTCTTTTCATGTTTCATTCGCGGTCACACGGGCAAAATTGTTTTTGACAACATTTTGACGTTTACTACTTAAGCATCTTCTGTTTGGGATATATTCTACAACCCGCTAACATGTAAAGCGGAGTACGTTCGTCAAAAGTTTCTTAAATATTTCAATGAAGAATGCAAACTGGTTAAATAATAAATAATTTGTTTTTTTTTTATTTACACATATCCATATATAAATTTTAGTACCCATATGCCGTACCAAGAACATCACTGCATTCATCCGACTCCGTATTGGACACACAATCGGTACACACTCCCACATTTTAATTGGTGAGAGGCCACCTTCCTGCCCCTACTGCACCCTGTCAACATTAACAGTTAAACACCTGTTGGACGACTGCACGCATTTTATGAATCTCAGGAACACAAGTTTCAACAACCATCTTCCATCGGAAATACTAAAGACTCCTTCTCAGGAAAACATTGAGAAAATGACAGATTACTTAATTAGAGCGGATCTGAGAAAATTGATTTAAACCATAAGTCTCTTTACTTAAACATCTATGTATATCCTATGAATTTACCTTTCACATAACTTAATTTCTTTAATTCTTGTGTTGATAGTGCCTAATAATCGTTTCCAGAAAATTTAACTCTCTAATAGCTTAACTTTTGTAGTAAAAAATATTCTTATTAGAATAGTGAGCCGTAAGCCCTGGCAGCTAGTGCTCCTTTTATTGTAAAATAATAATTTATTGTTATTTTCCATATATTAAATAAATAAATAAATAAATAAATAAATTTTAGTACTTGAATAAAAAAAATTGAATTAATGCTTCATATATTATATAAATAATTAACTTAAAATTAGCTTGAGTATCTAGAAATGGGAGGAAAAATTAGAATTTAACATAAACATGTCCCATAACTTTTTTAAATTATACCTACTTTACTAGCAAAAATAATTCTGCATTTCCCAAGCAGCGTTCGGATGTTTGTGATCGTTGATATCCTCCGTTTGATTGAAAACCAACACTTAACTCAGAACTTTCTCCCACAAAAGCAGAAAACAAATGAAGCAACTGTAAAAAATTGCTTTAATATTGGAAATACGAATAAGAACTACAAAGCGTGTCGCCAGTACGGGAGACGAATACCCTTCTTTCTTCCGCGGCCGTCCTTCTCCTCGAACAAAATGCTTCACTTTCAAATGTTTCCGTGTGTAAATGGGCACTAACACTAAACAGCTGACTTCCACTATTTATTCAAACTGATAGAGCATGATTCAATTATACAAGGTTAAGTAAAGTTTGACAACTGATTTCGGATGCTACTTAATCCATTGATGCAATTTGGAAGCAAGGGAAAAAAGGGAATAAGTTTATCCCCTTTCTGAAAATGTAGTAAAAAATTTAAAAAGGTCGTTGTAAGCCATAGAATAATTTTATGTTATTTTATAACTGGTACTTAATTATTTATATTTTTAACTTAACTATTCCCATGGAGTTGTGTCATATATATATGTATTTTGACCATGCATCGGATTGGAATCTATATGTGCCACTTGTAAACCTACACTGAAGTAATAAATAAAACAAATAGTGGAAACTCTTAACAAGGAAAAACCACTTTTTTTTCGTCACGTCCGCTAATCATACCTTTGATTTTTTAACGAGATTACCTGCAAAGTATATTAGCAGAAGCACAAGTAGACGCCCAAACAATAAAAGCGTAGCTCCAATTATAATCAAATTGAGCTCTGCTGCAGATCGCTCTCAACTGCTGAAAGCTGTAGCTAAATTCTGCAAAGATAAGAGACGAGCACTTTCTCTTAGTGATGTCGGCGTCAGTCTTGAAGGGAAGCTATTTATCCACGAATGTCTTACAAAAAAAAATCGCGAACTAATGCGTTTGGCTATGCAGTATAAAAAGCAAAAGCGACTAACGTCAGTTTTCTCTGTTCGTGGGCAAGTGTTTCTTAGAGCTCGACCCCAAACTGATGCTGATGCTTTCCATTTCAATTCAACCGGGCTATTCGGGTCATGTTCTTCGATTTCGATGTAACTGAAATATATTGCTCTCTGCTCAAAATAATGAGACACGTATTTTTTTGTTCGCCCGAAAAAATTTTTTTTCAAGATTTATCGGCAATTTTGTTTTTCGGCTCAAATTCGATTTTTTTTTCATTATATAAGAATTTTTTTTTTAAATGCTCATAACTTAGTCAAAAATGAACCGATTTTAATGATTCTGGGTTCAAAATGATCGTCATTACTTACACGAACGACTTCATGCAGAAACAATTGCAAAAAAGGTAATTGAAAATTTTTTATTTTGCAAAAAACAAAAAGTGCGAAACAGGTTTTTTACTCAAAAATTCATTACTCAAAAACAACTCATTTTAGCTACTGGGCATTCAGCTTAATTGAAGTTTGAGGTGTCCTCTTGATTTGGAAAAAGTTATAAAAAAAAAAAATACACTTTTTGAAATATTGAATTTGGAAAAAATTTCAATTTTTTTTTCTTTTTTGCTAAATAAACAATTTTTAACTACCTTTTTTGCAACTGTCGCTCGTGTAAGTAATTACGATCATTTTGAACCCAGAATTATTAAAATCGATTCATTTTTGACTAAGTTATGGGCATTTAAAAAAATTTTTTTCTTATATAATTAAAAAAAATCGAGTTTGAGCCGAAAAACAAAATTGCCGATAACTCTTGAAAAAAATTTTTTTCGGGCGAACAAAAAAATACGTGTCTCATTATTTTGAGCAGAGAGCAACATATTTCAGTTATATCGAAATCGAAGAACATAAGCCGAATAGCCCGGTTGAATTGAAATGGAAAGCATCTGCTGTAATTATAACTGAAAAAACGAGTATAGAGAGCATGGCAACTGCTAATATGTAAAAACAAAAACATTTATGCGTTATATTATTAATGTAATGTCTGCGTTAAATTTATTCTCTTATTTATCATTTATGTTTTTCAAACTCTTTGCTTTGCATTGTAATCATTTTTATTTTGATCTCATTCCTATCTATCTCATTATCCCCTTGCTTTATTTAAACTCCTTCACCTTGCGTATACTCCCAACCATAAACTGTCAATGTGTAATGCAATAGTAAAACAAGTAGACAAAGAACATGCAAGAGGATTGCTTAAACTCATTTGTAATCGCTACAATGGGTTTAATGTCTGTCAGTTGAATGCGCGAAGTTTGAATGCTGAAAAAATTGACTATCTAAATTTTGTTTATTAATCAATGAATATGCTACTCGCTTTGCACCCCACTGCAAACCAAGTCTTTTGGATGTATTTTGCGTCAGTGACAGAGATTACGTCAGTCATATTGATCAGCTTCCTACGGCTGGAGTTTCCGACCACGAGTTGATATTCTTATCTTACAACATCCAGTTCAACAGACACAATCAAGTAAAGTAGATATTTTTTAGAGACTTTAAGCTTATTCAGCATGATCTCTTAAATAAGGAGGCTGCCGAGCTTAATTGGAATATGTGTCGATTATTCACAACAGTGGATGAAAAACTGCAACATTTCAGTGCTTTAGTCAGCTATCTATTTGATAGGTTTGTTCCGATGCGTAAAGTTAAATTAAAATTTGTTAGATTACTCATTGTTCCTCATGTATCATACGCTGAATTAGTATATTGCAGGCTCGAAGCAAAAATTGCAAATCGCTTTAAATAATGCAACGCGTTTCGTGTTTGAAAAAAAAAATCAAATAAATTGAAATTGAAATTGAAAGATGCGAAAGTCTAAGCAAAATGGAATAGGCAAAACAGTATTGCCTGCTAACTTTTTCAGCAAAAGTTTTAATTTCTACGCTTTTGAGTACTTTTTCTTTAGAATTTGCTCTGAAATAAAAAGTAGCTTTTCCAAGAGGACAACACGGATTTATTAAGTAGCTTCAAGATGGCTAACACAGGGTGAAATTAGGCTACTTACATCACCTTTAATTATTGCTTCATGCTGATAGAGAGTGGAATCACTGTCAAATTAATATCAAAATTAGCGAATAACGAAAATAAAGCAAAACCGAATAACGTATGCAAGCCATCAAAATTCAATTTTGAGTGTTTTTTTTGCAAATATATTTGCTTAAAATTAGTAAAATAAAAAACCTATTTATTTGGAATTAATATTTACTTGGTACTTCTATTTGTTAAGACTAAATGGCTGGAATTTAGAACAATGCCGATTTTGGAATTTCTGGCAAACTATAATGTTTTTTTTAATGAAACTTGGTGGAGATGTTAGTGAGGTGTTACGGAACACTCTTTATAACTTTAAATTATTCGGGAAATAATAATTTTTTAATTATTTACATTCAAAATGCCCTTGGGAACATCAGTATAATTTGCCACATTACACTCTATATTTTTTAACATTTCACTATAAATCACCAAATATACACTCACACGCGTGTTTTTACCGATTTTTATGCTAATATTCTAATTATATCTATTAAAATTAAATGCAAATACATTTGCCTATGCAATCACATTCCAATTTTAAGCGCGGATAAGAAGAAGATTGGAATTACAACAGTATGGTGTTGCCGGATGCCTGCAAATGAAAATAAAAATTAAGTACTTGAGTTTAGTGTTAATGATGGGAGTGGGGGTTATTGTGCCTCCTTACTACATACACGCATATGACGTTTTAATTTTGGGTTCAATGGTTTTAACACAGAAAGGAGTTTTACGCAAAAATACTGTGGATTGCGAAGCCGGAGTTGGACTGATGAGGGTTATTTTTTTGAAGTGCGGTCGAAGGCCGCCCACGCGAAAAGGAGTTCTACGCAAAAATACTGTGGATTGCGTAGCCGGAGTTGGACTGATGAGGGTTATTTTTTTGAAGTGCGGCCGAAGGCCGCCCACGCGAAAAGGAGTTCTACGCAAAAATACGGTGGATTGCGTAGCCGGAGTTGGACTGATGAGGGTTATTTTTTTGAAGCGCGGCCGAAGGCCGCCTACGCGATAAAGAGTTCCACGCAAAAATACTGTGTTAATTAATTTAATTTAATTTTAATTACTTTATTATTTTTTGTGATACGCTTAATATCATTGTTTTTAAGTTTAAATGAGTTGTATGTTTTTATTTTCAAATTTATTTCTCAACTTTAAATTACAGCAAAAAATACTGCAGTTTTACAATGAACCTTCCACTGAACATCCCTGCGTGCGAACTTCGTTTTCATTTCAGGTGTATGGCAACACCAACTTTTCGCTAAATTATAGAACTTTAACATTAAATTACTTAAAAACTATAAGCCTCCGGCAGGTTCTGTTTTCAGTTTTAAGATGGGGATACACCCCTCTATCACCCCCTTTTTACCGTTTTTTCCAAAGCGATCGGCATTATACTAAATTCTA
>JAYXIM010032967.1:0-28002 GCA_037575425.1 Anastrepha fraterculus
ACAAAATTTTTATTATTTAGTAGGCATCCCAATATTTTTATCCATATCTGAGGCCATTCTGATGACTAATATGTCAACCGACAGGATTCATATTGGTTGGTTAGTTAGAGTGGTGATTCGTCCAGAATCCAACTAGCGCTTCCGCACCATTTTCTTGCCACATCCTCGTTACCAACTTATTTAACAGTTATTAGGCAGTTGACGTCTATGGTAGACAGTTGCTCGAGACTCTCGAACAGCGGTTTGCCCAGGGTTAACATTCTGTCCTTCCATAGGGCAGGGCATTCACAGAGGAAATGGAAGATTGTTTCCTTTTTCCGCGGTTGTTTGCAATTATGACAGTATGTGTTGTGAGGAATCCCCATTTGGCGGCTTGTTCTCCAATAGACCAGAAGCCAGTTATGGCTGCCGTTAGTCTACAGGCGTCAACGTCGTTTCATGTTTATCAATGTCGACGATTGCTTGAGGTTGTAGGTGGGCCATAACGTCCTGCTGATTTTGCATTTCGTCTGATCTCTCCATCTACAGTCTGCGATTCGGTGGTATTTTAGGGAAACTGCATTCTTGACTGCACCTAATGGTGTGAATACCGGTACAAGAACGTTATTCATGGCAGATTCCCCTCTTGCCAGTTCCGGGATTCATATTAGCCTTAAACAATTTTCTTCAATAATAAGCCCTGAATAATTTAGGTGCAATAGCTGCGAAATTTTCAACTGTTTGTTTCAAATAAAATGAAAAAATAAAAATTTATTTTTTTAAATTGCAAATTAAATTTTTTGTTTTAATTATAAAATAAAATTCTTAGAATATTTCAAAATATCCGTTTCATGTAAGGTCGTTGTCGTCATTGTCTATTTCCTTCATCACCCTTTAGAGCCTAGGGCAGCGACTAGAAGGGGAAAGTGTCAGTGAAGTTATTAAGTTGCACCAAACTGTTTATAAATCCTAAGTGCCCATAATTCTCCCACCGTCGTGGCATGCGTTTTGGTGACATTCAATAAACAGTCATGCACGCACGTAGTGCCCACGGACTAACGAGAAGTCTACTACCAATATGCGTTTAGTCATTCAAGGACGGTAGTTCCTTAATGCTTCCACATATCGCAAGAAATCTTTCAACTTTGATAAGAGTTAATTTAAACATGAATCAAAATGTTCATACTGGAAAGTCTCCAGGGGATAACCGTGTATCTAGGAATAACCTTGCTTAGGCAGCCTGCACATCCGACTTGGAGATGAAAAATTCATGAGGCATTAACGAGTTCATCTATAGCAGAAATCTTACATTTAAGGTGGGCGTAGTTATTACCCAATTTTATTTAATTTTTAGTACCGTTTTTTCTGGTACCAAAAGATGCTCTGATTGGGTTATTTGGATACTTTTATTTAAAAGTAAATTTTTTAATGCATATCATAAAATTCCATGGATTTATTAGACTTGCTCGAAAAGAGGTTTCAACAGTCCTTCTTTGTATTTGAATGTTACATTGAAAGGATTTCGTTATCATTTTTTAGTCTTTCCAAAAACCGCCGAAATGTTATTTGTTATCTGAATTCCAAGTTCTCTGATCGATGGGTGTACTAACACAATTATAAGAAAACGGCTTAAATCAGCGCACATAAAAATGAAAAATAGAACTCCGCAAGGAAAAGATAATAAGAGAAACCAATGATCAAGTTATAATAAATAAAACCATTTCGGCGGTTTTTAGGAGGGCCCAAAAATCCTCTCAACTAAGTAAAATCCTCTCAACTAAGCCTTAAATACATTTTTTTTTTTGTATGGCGAAAGACACAATCTAAAATTGAATATATTTTCCTATACAGGTAAAGAATCGTGGGTTTTATTTTAATTTATTAAAAATAAAAGTTTTTTATAAACTTTTACCCATTGCATTTGAAATTTTACAAGAAGATTTTGCGATGTATTGGCGGTTACACCATAGGAACCAGAGCAAATAATCGGAATCAGTTCTACAGGAATCATGAATTGAATCATCGATTATATAAGAAAGTACATAAAGAGCTATGATCCAGTCTAGAGCGCTGCAGAAGTGCTAAGTGTTTTATGACAAGCTCGAACAGAAACCTCTCGAACATTTATCTAAAAATTGGTGGAAAAGAGGTTCGGTTGCTGATCGGTATTATTACAGGTCACAGCCTGTGAGGTCAGCGTATAACCACCAATGGAATCACTGAGTATTTGATTTGCTTGTCCTGCTTAGAGAAGGCAGATAGCACTGAGCATTTTCTCTGTGAGACTACAAATTTTGGGTTTCGATGTCATGAGAATAGTAAAATTCGTTATCTCTAACTGGAGGATATTTTCAGATTCTCCAAAGAATCTGGAAAATTCTCACAGAACTAACTGTGTCTGCCTCTATTCTATCCTATATCTTTTCCTCTGTCACTTCTCTCCTTTTCTCCTTGACTATCAACCCATTTATTTTACAAAGCTTCGAATACAATGAGTGTCTGGGTGCTTCTTGGCGCGCCTTTTTCAAATTTGAACAAATTTCTTAAGATGGAAAAGTTGTTCAGGCATAAATTAAATTCTATTATTATACCTGCCAAACGACATATTAACCATCACAATCAGTTAAGCTCAGCTTAAGCCATGACCACATAAAATGAGCCAACTCCTTAAACGAAAAAATTTCAAAAGAATTTAAAAAAATTCCTTACAAAAAGTCTTACCACTGAAGCTGATATTTTCAAGATTTTTTGATGCAAATTTCATAAGTAGCAAATAATGGCATTGCCTGTTGAAATTTCTTTCTCATTTTGTTGCCCGGTGTTCTGTGCATACATTTGTATGTGCGGATACAATAAATAAGTGGAGTTGGCATTTGGCCCGGAGTAGTGTTGATTTCTAATTGAACAGATTTGCTGCAAACGAAGCTAGATAAAATTTGTACACAAACAAACACATTTGTTTGCTTTTTGGTGTTGCTTTTTTGTTTTTTGGTTTGCTGCAAATTGTAGGTAATTTTTGCCAGAAACTTGGTATGATTCCAAAAAATTTTAAACGTTCGAGATTTTTTTGTGCACTTTTTCCGCCTAACAAGACTTGTTGTTGTTGCCAACACATTTGCAGTTGTCAATTAAAAAGAGTAGCAAAAGCGTAGAAATGCATTCTGAACTTTATTATCAGAAGTCAAGAAAAAATATTTATTTGCTTAATTTCACATGTCATTTGAATTGAAATTCATGATTTTTACCTTTTCTGCTTTGGCAACAGTATTCTTATCTTTCAAATTGCCATTCATTTGTTCTTTGTCACTTTGTTATTGACTGTCCATTAGCATTTGATAGGTGAAACGTGATTTTTGCTTTGACAGCAACTTTTGCTCTCATATCATTTTTTTTGTGTTTTTTTTTTATTCTTTGCATCGTTGCCCAACACTTTTATTCATTCTTAATTGAAGATCATTAGCGTGCGCTGGCTTTTTTTTTTGTCTTTCTGCTCTTCTTGTTGTTTTTCGCTCTTTTTGTTTTTTGTTTTTTTTTGTTTTACTGTAGGGCACGTTTGTGCTGTGCTGTAGTAGAAATCATGCAAATGACAATGCATCAATGTGCTGACGTGTTTCCTCTTCATTGCACTGAAATTTTTACAACTCTTTCACTTTAATTTTATGCTTTTGTTATACCCTTACAAAGTTTGAAGTTTTTACAACCGCAGTTCTTTTCTATGTCCACACGTACATATATGGTGCGCTTGTTGCTACAAAACCGCTTAAAAAAACATATATATACATTAGGGTGTGCTGACAGTTTTGAGTGCACCATTGTAAAGCAATTATGTGACCTTTTCTAAGCAAGCAAGCCTGCTGACCTAAGTCAATGCTCAATTGTCAAATTTTAAATAAATAATAAGAATAAAAAGTTATTATTTTAAATTAAATTAAAAATACAATTTAAATTCAAAATATAAATAGTCAATTTTGAAACCATCGATCTTATTTAATGTTTCCATTTAATACAAGAATCTTTAGTTTTCATTGTTAGAATTGCATTTTTCTTTAGCTTAATATTTTTGGGAGTTATCAAATAGTTCCCATAATGTCAAACCGACTGCATTGATTCATTTGGTGTGGCAAACCTATCTTACACTTTTTCGCCAATATTTTGTAACATACGAGGGGTGCCTTTTATATGTCGAGATTAGAGTACAGAAACAAATTTTAATCATCGAAAATCACTTTATTGTTTTTCAAAATATTCTCCATGGAGATTTATACACTTTTGCATGCGTTTGAACCAATTGTCGAAGCACTTTTGCCACTCTGAATGAGGTACCTCCAAAACATGCATTCTGAATGCCACAACCGCTTCTTCAGGTGTCGAAAAACGTTGACCTCTCAGTTTGTTTTTTACGTACGGGAATAAAAAGAAGTCATTCGGTGCCAAGACAGGACTATACGGCGGATGACCCACTAATTCGATGTTTTGGGTGCTCAAAAATGCAGTTGTTTGAGCCGATGTGTGAGAGCTCGCATTGTCCTTATGAAGAGTGATCCGTCTTTGGCGATTGGTTTTCCTAACTTCTTGGAAGACAACTGGCAAACAAATGGTTGTGTACCACTCAGAATTTACTGTTCTGCGTTGTTCTAGTGGTACGGTTGCGACATGTCCAGTTTTTCCGGAAAAACAGGCGACCATTTGCTTGGAACTGTCACCTGTCACGATGTCATAGACGTGTTTCGAAGCCCCGCGATCGTATTTTTTGAGCATTTCCTTCGATCAATCGAGACGAGCCTTTTTTTGAGCGATTGAAAAAAATTTTTTGACAGTCAAATGTTTATGCAATATTGAATGTATGCTGGTCCCACTAATGCCTAAGATTGTCTCAATCTCACGATAGGTCACATGACGATCTTGCAATATCAGTTCGCGCACAGCATCAATGGTTTTCGGAACAACAACTGATTTTGGACGACCTTTACGAAATTCGTCTTGGAGTGAACAACGACCACGATTGAATTTACCATACCATCGATGAACACTGGTCCTTGATGGAGCTTCATCGCCAAAAAATGAATTAAGTTCATCCATGCAATGTTGCTGAGTTAATCCTCGTCGAAAGTTGTAAAAAATAATCGCACGAAAATGTTCACGATTTAATTCCATTTTTGGACCGAGATGAATCTTTTAAGTTACTGTAAACAACACAAATAGCGCTGGTATTTCAAAACGTTCTGAGTACGTAAAAGTTGTCAGTTGCCAGATTGCAATACCAGGGTTGCCAAATCCTGCCAAATAAAAGGCATCCCTCGTACAACAACAAATTTCAAATTTGGAATTTCTTGAATTTTTTCTTAAATTTTCAAGAAAAGAATATTCAGTTAATAAATTGTTATATAAAATTTATACCAGTTTTTCTTAGTAAGCAACTTTATCTTGACAAATCGGGTTTTTAACAAGAAACTCTAGAAGTTTTGAGTAAAATGGAGGACAAATTTCGTTCTCAGGAATTGGCTTCACATGTCCAGCACCAGTGTGCCATATTCATTCTGACTTAAATCTGCTCATAACAGAGCATTTTTCGGCGTAATGCGCGCGAAAGCTGGACTCTTTGTTAATCTAAGCCCAATGCATTCCTAATATTGCTTACGGAAGTACTTAAATACTAGGCAAAAATTGAATGAGTTACGAACAAGAATTCGCTTTACAATATGTAATTAAACACACCCTCGTGACAACAAGCAAATTGATGAAGCTGAGTGACTTTGCCTAAGTGACGCATCAGTGGAGAATTTAAAAAAAAATTTTGATGGTGAGAAGATTTTGAATAAAATCACATTTCGCAAGAAGCCACGACAGGGAGAAGAGTTGGGTAGTCTTCACGAGGACAAAACATGTTTCCAATGAGGCTACCTTCTCACGCGTAAGTGAAATGTTCAGAGGTGGCTTAACAAGCTTTTACTTTTTTGCTACTATTTTTACTAAAAGGGATTTAATGTTTTCCACTTTTTCAATCTATCTTTAGTAAGCTAGTGTCAAAAGTCTAATGTCACACGTGAGGAAACTTTTTATCATTGAATCATGCATTCAATATACGTGACTGAAGGGACTTTTCCACTTCATTTGGTCTCTAAACTATCAAACTTTGTTTACATTCACATTTCATTCTACGAAATGTTGTTTATAAACGGGTGCGTACGATGTTTGGGGACAACTTGGGAATAAAATTAGTAAGTTTTCATTTTGAAAAATATTAAATGAAGCTTCGCAAATTTTCTACACAATATTCATTAATATATATCTGTAAAATGATTCAATAAAATGTCCATTAACTGCAATAGACCTCTCGATCCGAGACAATTGTATACTGAAATCAAATGCTACTTATTCAAATTGACCCTAGCGGTATCAATTGCAGCCGGTGTTATGGGAATAATTTGTGATTTCACGCTAAACTGCGACCCATACGAAGTAATACACGAGTTTACGATCTGCGGAGTTAGGCGGCTATAAGTGCGGTGTTATGTGGTCATGGAAATTTTCAGCCATCCAATCTTGCATTGCCAACGCTTTGTATGAAGAAGCAGAGTCTTGCTGAAAGATGTACGGGCTATCATCACGTACACTATCAATCTAGGGCTTCACTAATGTCTCATGAACCTGATATGTGCAGCATAATTGACTCAAAATACTTGAGTAAAGAAATGTGGTGGCATTTCCTTTGTTGCCCACAACACCTAAAAACTGACTCGAAATTTAGTGCGCACGACAACAGGAACCTCTGTAGGTTTGTGACATAGACATCAGTTATTTCTGTGGTTGGTCTTTTGGTCGCCGTATAATTTTCTCTGCTAGTGTACGTGCAAGAGTGTACAAGTATTTTCACCCACTGAGCTTTTTTTCACTTATTTTAGGCTATAGACCAGTTCGGCTTGACGTGTTTTTTTATTAGACTCTTACTTTACCTTGAACAAGTAAAAATACTTACTCCGCCTTTTGACTTTGACTGGACTGGGTATTTACGCTTAAATTTTTTTTTTTTTTTCGTATTGGGTATTAATCCTTATTTTATTATTTATTTCTCGTTGTGGTACTCAAAAAAATAACTTTTTGTACTTGAGTTACATAAACGAATATTACATTTTGAACAAAATGCCTGAGTTCCAGACATTCAACCGCTCATTTTGCAGCGTTTTTTGACCGATCGATATAACATTTTACACCAGTGGTCAATCTGGTCGTAATCAACATCGTTTGTTGGAAAATAGGTTTTCTTCAACACCGATCGCTGTGATACAGGAGGTGGCGAATGTGATGATGGACGACCACGACCACGGGACTGGAGAGAACCAAATGAACATATTGTTTCAGCGACTTTACTGCGAAAGCTAGGCAGTTGACAGATGTGACTCCTTTATGTAGGCATTTCATATAAATATACGCATTTAACATTGCCATATTCGAGGAATGATAAAAGATGCGATTCAGCCACTTTCTAGTCTTCATATGTATACGATAGCGGCCAACAAGCCATTTGAGCATTGAAATTTTCAGCATCCTATCTCGATATTTTCTTTCATTTTCACTTTTGCAATATATCTGTATTTCAAGACAAGAGTTGTTTAATACCAATATAAGAAGATACCAAACGCACTGTTTTTGTGTCGCGCCATAGAACATTAGATATATCAACACCGAAAGTTGTACCTACAAATTCTTCGGAATAGCCACACAAAGCATTTCTTGTAGTACCTAAGTGCAGCATAAGTAGATAGTATTTACTCGCACAGTCCCCAAACTGCACACACCGCAGCTCCGAAGGTGGACAACCGATCCGAGCGAAGTCTAAAAATATCATTAAACATCGTCAGGGAAGAAAATACTAAAAATTTGGCGAGAATTTTGGTATACTTCAAAATTTCACTTTGATGCACTAAAATTGAATTGGCTACAAAGTAGAGCAACGAAATTTTACTTAAAAGTTCTAATTAAAAAGTTTAAAGCGTTGAGTAAAATTTTTCGAGTCTTCATAAATATTGAAACTTGGTTCAATAAGGACGTTTTTTTTATGGAATGAACTTTATTTGTATACGAAAATAATTTAAATTAAAAATTAAAATGAGCACTCAAAACACGTCATTATGTGGTTTTTGATTTATAATTTTTGTAACTATTTCTGCCGAGGAAAGCAAACCACCCTGACGGTAGTTAAGGTAATTAGTGAGAAAGCAAATCTGATAATGCGTACAGCTTCCTAAATCAGTATATTTTGTGATTTAGAAATTGTTGAGTTAAATGCTTTATTATTTCTTGTCAAACGCTACAAATCGACCTGCTCTAATGCATGCAAATACTCGTACATTGTGCAGATGCATGCATGCGTAGTTAATGTTGTTAGTTGTGGTAATTAGTGGAAGAACAAATTAGATTTCTAAAATCGTAACATTTGTTTAGTCAGAAATTGTCAAGCTTTTCATTTTGTTATTCTTTGACATTCAATAAATAGCATCAGATAACTTCAAACTCTTAATCACGTAATTACTTAGTTGCAGTAAAGATGCTCGTTAATATCTCATTAGTAAAACTGAAATCATCATAAAACTTAAATTTATTGCAAGCAATAATTCGTTGAAGATTTTGCATATAAAAAGTTTTCTGAAAATAATGTAGGATATGGTCAGAATTATTCGAAGGAAATCATGTTGCATGCGGGTAAATAAAATTTTCTCTTACAGCGTAGTTCGAATGCGAGGATCTTTCTGAATCATATGCCCTTTTTACGTTGCTAACTCTTTTCTGCTCAAAATATTAGCTGAAAATTAATTTTATATTAGGTGAAAAAATTCTAAGCGTCATATTAATATATATCCATTTTTTTATTTCGACAACGAGTCAAACTTTGTCGAAAAGATGTAATTATCATTAAGCAAATGATTCCTTACAATTTTCTAACTTCTCTTACGTAACCTAAATTATCTTCAATGCCCGTGAAATATAATAAGCGCTCACATACCCGTCCAACTTCACGATTCTCATGATTTTATCACCGATTGACTTACCAGAAAGTGCTTTACGACGAAATTTTTGGAATTAATGATTTGTTGTTGCACTCGAAATTGCATTAGGTCCATAAAAAACACACATTTTCCGGACCGCCTGTTCCATCTTTTCACTTTGGTGGTATGGTACTGAAGAAAGTGATGCAAGTATTTTGGACATATTGATTTATTTGTAGGCCTACGTATAATGAGAAGTAAACTGAAAAATTTTGAAAATAAAATTTAATTATTTTGAGATTCAATGTTGAAAATTTTATTATTGAGCTTCTTAAAGTGAAATATTAGTTAGGGGAAAAATATATCCATAATTTGCTCGGTAGATGACTGTAGCGATCGATATCTTGTAAAGTTTTGATCAAACAACTTAAAGTTTATGCGCGTTGTCAAGCTGACATTTTACATTAAAAAAATTCGATTGCTGTTTTTCGTTCCTTCCATTGAGTTGTGAGTTACAGGGTGTTAACAATGGAAGTTAAAAAAGAGAAAATTCAGTACATTTTACAGTTTTTTTGATAAAGGCGAAAATGCAAGCCAGGCCGCTGAAATTGTGAATGGTGGCGATACTGTAACAGCTAAATGCGTGCGATTTTGATTTTGTCGATGCCATTCAGGCATTTTTGCTGTTAAAGATGCACCTCGCATAGGCAGGGCCTGTCGTCGGAAATCGCGGAAATAATCGAATTTGGCCGGCATGTTTGTAAAGCGTTTTTCAATAGGTGCGCATCAACTTTTTTCCGATAGGGAGGGCGAACGACGAAATATTTTTTATTTTTCGCTTGTCATTTGTAAACTTCATTAGTATACATTTCATCATGGAACGCTACACACTTGAGCAACGATTGCAAATCGTGAAAAATTTTTATGATAATAATCGTTCTGTTGCTCTTCTTCAGTGTTGCTCTTCTCCAGTGTGTTCATCTTCAGTGATGAAGCTCACTTTTGGCTCAATGGCTTTGTCAACAAGCAAAATATGCGTCACTGGGCAGAAAGCAATCCACACGTGATTCATGAGGCACCGTTGCATCCCGAAAAAATCACTGTTTGGTGCGGTTACATGCCGGCGGCGCACTGTGGGACAGAACCGTGCGTACCGTCTCAAAAATCTGTAACTTTGTTCCTAATTGGAGTAACGAACTGAAAATTTTTATGTAATATCTAGAATGTTTATACTATAGAATAAAAGAACACTTGGTGTATTATTTTATGTTTATAATACTAAAAAAAATGTATATTGTCATACAAACAAATATTTTGCATAACAACATCACCAAAATCATAATATTTTACCATACTTCACTTCAAATTAAATTCTAAAAGTGAAAATACTTAATACCTATACTTGAAACTTAAAGAAAAAAAATAATAAAAGAAAATATAATACTGCTATTTACATAAATACTAAGCTCTTGGCTTCATCTAATAATTTTTTTTCAATATTTATAGGTGCTTTTCTAATACTAGAGATGTTGGATCTGATGTAAAAAGAAGTCCATTAAATACATCTTCATTTGTTGCTGACCTAGAGCACTTTCTAGCGTGATTCAATCTTATATTTTTGTAATCTTTGTTGCGAGACTCTCGGGCATCTTCAGATAAATGGCCAATAGGCAAAACAGCAAAATGTTTAATGATACTTTCGCCATGTATTAAAATTTTGTGAACGGAAGATGGGATATTATACCACATATACTTCGTGACGTATAATTCCGCTGTAGCTCGAGTATATGCTCCAAATTTTTCCGGATTAATTGCAAGGCCTGATGCCAAAGTTTGAAGAATTATATAAAATCTTTTAATGAGGTTCTTATCAACTTATGTAATTTCCGAAGAACAACTGTAGTTTTCAAAAAACCGTCGAGCTGTATTGCCATCATTGCTGTTTCCGGTACCTTGCCGGGGTTTGTCAATATTTAATCCCATCCGGCTTCGAAATAAACTTTGCACAAGTGTCTTCTTGTCTTCCTTACTTTTTTTGTCTTCCGAAGTTCTTGCAGTCCATTTTTCAAATGAGAGATTATATGAAATATGCAAAATTAACTCCATGCATCTAATCCAAGCATGCAATGTAGACAAGCCGTACTCGCATGCATTTATGTTAACTGGCTTTGTATCTATTCTTTCCAAATTATTCATCTCGCTTGGCTTAGAATTACATACCGTGCACACAGCTGCAGAACTTGTGCCAGTTAGAACTTGTGTAACTTTTCCATCCACCATAGTTAAAAATAGTTTGTGACTTATTTCTGTTACCTGGTTCTCTCTGTGTATCTTAGACATTGTCAAATTATTAATTACCAACAATAAGTTTACGCAATCTAGCAGAAGCGCACAGTAAAATCGTTATTCCAAGAATTCGTTAATTATTAAGAACTTTACTTTCAAACAACAGAGATTTAATAACTTCATCGTGCTATAAGATGATCTTTTTGTGATACTTCGCGTGGAAGGGGGTTAATTTGGAGGTCAAAGGTCAAAGGGTTTTAATATGAAAAAATGCGTTGTTTCTATAGATATGTCAACCAAACTAAGAGATTATGTGTTTATTTATTTAGATATATTTTTGATTGATCTTTAATTCAAATTTTATTAAAATTTTTTGAAAATTGTTTTCCTTTTCTTAACGAGAAATTTGGTGTCTAATTAATTTTGGGGCAGGTTGGGGCAAAATTTTCTTTTTGATTTTACTTCTACATAAGTTACTTTATGTTATGATATTAAAATTACGAGAGAGCCAAGCGGAGCTAACTGTCAAAAGTCCATTTGAAGTTTCTAATACGCATACAAAATAAGGTATTCTTTAAAAAAATGTATGCCTTTCCAAGTTTTGCAAAAAATAAAATTTAAATACTTTTTTAATAGTAAATTGAATGACCTTTCTAACAATATATAACACTTATAGATTTGCATCGAAGATAATCAAAATATGACCATGTAAACTGCTAGTATAATGTGCATCATAATCGACACTATTTTATGCATCAACTTGCAAGTCATGTTTTTTACAAAAATAATTTAAATAATATTGTTTAAACACAATATAATATGTATTGGACATTTAGTCACATATCTACATAAACAAAATATTCAATATCGAAAATTCACAAAACCTATTTTTGAGACGGTTTGGAAATTTCTGTCCCACTGTGCGGCGTAATTGGCCCATATTTTTTCGTTGACGAGAACGATCGCCACGTTACTGTGAATGAAAATCGATGCCGCGACATGATAAACGATTATTTTTGGCCGCAATTGAATGGTATGGACTTAGACGACATGTGGTTTCAACAGGACGGGGCCACAAGCCACACAGCACACGCTACAATTGATTTGTTGAAGTTCGATGAGCGCATTATTTCCAGAAATGGACCGGTCGAATGGCCGCCGCGCTCGTGTGATTTGACGCCTCTAGACTATTTTCTTTGGGGTTATGTGAAGTCATTGGTCTACAGTAACAAGCCGGCAACGATTTGTGAGCTCAGAGCCAATATTGAACGCGAAATTGCTGTAATTTCGGCCGATTTATGCAAAAGAGTGGTCGAAAATTGGGTTCAACGATTGGACTTCGTAAAACGTGCACGCGGCGGTCATGCAAAAGAAATCGAGTTTCATACTTAAATGTATATGTTCAGACTCGATAATAAAAAAAAAATTAGTTAAAAAAGTCAAACCGTTTGTGTTTTATTCAAAAAAAAGTTGAAGCGCTCTTACTGAAAAACGCTTTAGTTGCAGCATCGCCCAAGAGCTGAAGAACAACCATAAACCAGTTTTAAGGCATTTGCTTGATAAAATAAAAATAAAAATAATGGATTTTTAATAAAATGCAATTTTAAGAGAAAAAATTAGAATTTTTGATAAATTAAAAATTTTTGGAAAACAAAACTTTTTTTTTAGTTTTTTAGCATCAAATATAGTTTTAGGAGAAAAAATTTTAAATTTAACTAATTCAAAATTTTGGATAAATTCAAAATTTTTGCAAAACAAAACTTTTTTTTATTTTTTAGCATAAAATGTAATTTTAGGAGAAAAAATGAGAGTTTTTAATAAATTAAAAATTTTTGGAAAAAACATTTTTTATTTTAATTTTTGGGGTAAAATATAATTTTAGGAGAACAAATTTAAGTTTTTTGATAAATATCAAAATTTTTGGTAAAAACTATTTCTTTTTATAATTCTTTAGCATAAAATATAATTATAGTAGACAAAATTAGAATTTTTTGCTAATTTCAAAATTTTTGCAAACAATTTTTTTTTTTTAATTTTTAGCATAAAATATAATTTTAGGAGAAAAAGTTCGAGTTTTTGGTAAAATAAAAATTTTTGGAAAAAAACATTTTTTGTTCTTTCTGAAAAAAAAACTCGTTTCAAAGTTGTTTCCTATTTCTACAAGTGTCATAATGGTATGGCCGTAACTTTTCGTATTATATTCAAATACATAAAGCAAAAATTAGTGCAGAGCCAGTGTCAGTGTCAGTACCGAAATTCGTTTTGTGCAGATACAAATGTGGTAATTTACAACCGGCGGGAAAACCTGAGAGCATTCTGAAGTCAGGATGTCATTCGCGAGATCGCACGATTTCCATATTCACTGAAACCGGAAAAATTTTAAAGTAATAGTGTTTTTAAATCAAACAATGCAATTTTTCTATCTCCATTTAAAAAGCTTCGTAAGAGATAACAAATCCCGAAAATATCTGGATTGTTGGAAAATTTCGAAGTTATCATAATTAAGGTTTTTTTTTTAGTAGATAAATATTAATTTAACTCTAGGTTATCTCAACTATCCATTGTTTGCATAAGTAACTAAATTTTAAGATATAGGAAGTACTCTTTCAATGAGAAATAATATTTCTACTAAAACGAGCACCGCTGTATCGACTGCCGTCACCGATGTGCCACTATTGCCGTGGAAATTGCTGATACCACCGCTGATCATCGCTGCTGAAAAATTGACCGCTGCTTAAATTGCCGCTGCTACGATTGATGTTCCTAATGTAGGTGATTATTTACGACCCTGTAAGCTATGCCACCGCTGCCGTACGACATTTTATAGCTTAAAAGGCAACACAACTTTAAGTTTTCAGGAAATACAGAGAAGTGAGAATGATTTTGTTTCTTTTTTTCTTTTTCATATAGAGAGCAATATATACTTATGTAAGTATGCCTCTGCGGTAAAAAGTTACGCTGACTCACTTCATTTTTTATTCTAACGGAAATGAGTATAGTCACATAGCAATGCTTCCACTACAAACAACACGCACTTCCTTGCTCATTCTCTTCTTACCTCTCCTACTTATATTCTCCCATCTCTCTTCACGTAACTTTGGAAATCATGAATAAAGTTACATTCGAAAAGAGCGGATTATTATTATATCAGGTCAGTCCATGAGTTCGTGCATATTTTACCCATAATTTCACTTTTGTACGATTTTTGCGTACAAAAAATTATTTGCGGAATATATTGGAACTATTTATATTTTCTTTGATATGTTGCGCATTCACCAAGTGATTTTAATCGCATCGCGGATAGAAGCACGTGTTGTTAAAAAATAAAATGAGATCTTCGAACGCGTATAAGAGGCATATTTTGTATTTTTTTTATAAAGGTGGTAAAAATGCAACAGCTGCCGCTGCAGAAATAAACACTGTTCACAGAGAGGATCCGTGATGGTAAGGACTGCGCAAAAGTGGTTTTCAAAATTCCACCGCCGATGCCCCTCGCACTGGTCGTCCTCAAGTCTTTAACTCCGACGCCTTGCTCGAACTCGTGGAAGCCGAGCCAAATTTGACAGTCGATATGATAGCTCAGAGGTTAAATTCATCGCATGGAAGAGTTCACAGGCACCTGGTTCAGTTGGGAAAGGTTTCAAAGCTGGGAAAATGGGTTCCGCATAGACTTTCCGTCGCCAACCTTCAGCAGAGAGTGAATGTGTGTTCTCAGTTGCTGCAACGGCTTGAAAATGAAAGTTTTTTGAACCGTATCGTTACTGGTGATGAAAAATGGGTCCTTTACAATAATCCTGTTCGCAAACGCCAATAGTTAGATAAAGATGAAACACCAGAACCGACTCCTAGAAATGGCCTTCACCCCAAGAAGATTCTCCTGTCTATTTGGTGGGATATGGCCGGTATTGTTTATTATGAACTTCCGGAACCAAACCAGACGATAACTGCTGATTATTATTCCCATCAGTTATCACACCTGAATCGAGGCACTTACAAAAATCGGCCATCTTTAGCGAATAGACGCAAAGTTTTGTTTCACCACTACAACGCAAGACCTCATACCGCAAGGCAAGCTGAACGAGCTCGGATGGGAGCTAGTGCCGCATCCACCACACTCTCCGAATATTGCACCTTGTGATTATCACCTTTTCCGTGGACTTCAATCCCATATGAGTAACAAGAACTACTCCTCAAAAGAAGCTATAAAAAGGTATATCGAAGCGTATTTTGGCTCCAAGGACAATACATTGTTTGAGCAGGGAATTAAAAATTTGCCTAAACGTTGGGAAGACATTGTAAATAATGAATGAAAATATATTATTGATTAATAAATACTTTAAACTTTTTTTATTAATTTTAAAACCACCTTTAAAAAACGCACGAACTTATGGACTGTATTGAAGCCTACCTCGTTCCGCTTATTTCGCTTGAATTGTACGAGATTAGAAAATCATACCATATATGTGTACGCTAAAGTATTACCAAATTCGTATACATTTAATTAAATCGTTTGGTTCGTTACTAATGAAATAATTTTCACTTTAAACAAAAAATTATATTTCAACCCATCTATTTATGGTAGGAAAGATTCTTAGGGAATATTGATAAAAATTTTTCGGATTAAATTGTTGCAAAGTAATAAACACTTAAATCCCGTAAATCCCGCGACAGTAAAAGTTTAAACATTTTTCCTTGCTACAAATGAATCGATTTACGACATTCCTATCAAAGTGATATCCAAAAAGTTTGATTATCTTACATTTCGCCTGGATATAACGTCACGAAGAAAGAAAGAGTTGCATAAAATGTACTTGAAAGAGTACTTAATAATAACATTAGTTTGTTTATTGAAATATTTTCACGTACATTATTCCTTCATTTGCTTTAGTTAGTATTCAAATCATCAAACAGCAGAAATCCTTCCCCAAGCAACACTCAAATAGTTCAAGATATCATACATTTCTCAATAGTTTCGAATCCCTTTGAAGAGTTGAATAGAAGCTTTGTTTGCTTAAGCCGAAAACGCTTAAATGCTTACTCTTTGTTTAGTGCTAATACTTTAATTAAAACGAGCTTACTCTAGTATATGTAAGTGTATGAGTGCATGTGTGAGTTTGTGCTAGCGATCGTCCTCCAAATGACTACTTCCAATTTGACCTAGATTTGCGGGTAAAGCACAAACAAAAACATTAGCACAAACACATAATGAAACAGGCATTTGCAAGCCTTAGAAAGCGCACCGACACACACACACACACACACACACGGGGAGAATGCAAACACAAACACTAATTTTACCCGAGGGGAAATCAAGTTAAACTAGTAGAGCAAACAACTCAAGCGATCCGGTTATCTAATTGCCACAACAGGACTTAATGCAAATATAATTCAAATTAAAACATAATCACAAGAAGACAAACATATTGGTGAATGGGATGTTTTGTGTGAGTTGTGTTATTTGGTCCACATATATCTACGTGCATATACTACATAGTGTAAACATACAATCGCATAATACATACGAACATATATTTGTATGCTATGGATATTTTCATGGTAATTCCTTGAAATTTACATATGGCCAAGTGCAGGCAATTCTGCAGTAAATTTAACTGTCTTCGTAATAGCACAGAACTAGTCTGTTTATGTGCAGCACTAGTCCTCGCTTAGTGGTAGTAACTGTCTGTTTTCGCTAGGCTATGCCATTAGTAACACGAGCTCCACTAAGTATCTTGTGCTGATACTCACTAACCTCCCACGCTTAGCGCTCTTCGCTTCTTCACATCTATTTTTCAAGAAATCGAAACTTTATCTACCTTAAGTTGACAGGTAATTCTAGGCAGCTGTGTTAAAAAAAAAATTTATTTAAAAAAAATTTGTTTAACGTTTGTGTGTTTCATGAATTAAGTAATTAACAATCTTCTAAGATTTTTGTAGGGAAATTAGAAAAAGAGATTGCATTTTTTTTGTCCTCTTGTTGACTCCACTCGGGAGCATAGGGCCTCGACAAGACTAAGTCTTGCGTTGGTTTCGTTAATCTATTTTGTTTTTTCTGGCAGGGTAGGTGATTAGCCCGCCGCTACCAGTCCCAAATAGCGGGAATGCCCGCCTGTCGTTGCTTAGGAACAACGCCTTCTAACTGTTTAGAGGGCCATCTGTGTGTCAAAATTTTCTGGCAGAAGGATCACGCAAAGGGTTGAGGTCTTCGCTAAATTTTGGTGTATCTGCGCTATTACCACGATTGCCCGCTTCCTCTTGCTGGCGCCACTGATGCAATGTATTACTGTGTCTCTTTCGTTTTTTTTTTTTTGCTTGTTTTATCAGCCACAACGCAAGTAAGGCGCTGACTTTTGTGCGCGAATAAGGATTGGAAGGATAAGGTTTTTTTGGGGCTTAGGAATGAATTGTTTTTTGTTTTTTTAGAAACTAGGAAATAGGTAAGTTTGGAAAAGTGCGAGGAGCGTGCTTTACATGGGATTCGAACCCACAACCTCTGGGATGACAGGATAGTGCACTTACCGAGGCCGAGAATAAACTATATCGATGTAAACAAATTTTATACCAAATTTACGACAAAGTGTATTTTTCACATGGGAATTGAATGATAATTTTTAAAGGCTTGGTGGCACAGGTGCTAAAATAAAAAGGACAAAAAACAAAAAAACATAAAAGAAGGCCACAGAACAAAGAACAATTTATTTGAGCCATCCCACTGATGAGCTTATCTGCGATCAGAACCTACAGAAATTTTTATCCAATTCAAAAACCAAAAATAAGAACTAATTTTTAAAGCTCCGGCAGCAGAGGTAATATAAATAAAACACAAAAACAAAAAAAAAAAAACACCCAATAGAACGATATTTCAAAATTTTCAACAAAAAGAAAAAAAATTGTTTAGCCACCCTACAGATGAGTCTATATGTTGGTCAGATCCTGTATAAGTTTTATTCAATTGCTTAAAACTGGACTAACATCCCCTCACTACACTCAAATCCGTTAAGTGAATTTTCATCTCTACAACTTACGCAGTAATTACTGTAGGTGATAGCCAGCTTTCGGGCCAATGACAACTCAATATGTCTCCTAAAGTCATGTTAAGAAACCTTGCTAGTATAATATTTGTTCTCTTAAGTGTATATTCAAGCCTTCATTTTGTTACAAAATACGTCAGCGAAAAAAGAGTAGCCCCACTGTCTGACATGACATACAATTTCAGGTAAAGAATAATCATATAAGAAGAAAGTTAGAAGGATTTATAGTTCCGCGCCACAAGGAACTGCTATTCAGCACTTTTTACAAAAAATGATTGAGAGTAGTACTAGATTGAGAACTCTAATGGAAGCAATACCTTTAAAAACTTTGATGGAATGTGAATATTTGAACGTCTCCAGGTAGGTTTTTGACTCACTGATGCGTCTATCACCTTTTAGCAGGTAATGAAAACTTTCAAGTGCACTTCTTCCGTGAAAAAGTTTCCAATAAAAACTATCTGCCATTCGAAGCCGACATAAAATGGTTGCTGTTGTAGCCTAAGTGTTCGGCTCACTCATCACTTCTCCTCATAAGTCCCCTTGCAGATTTTAGCAGGACTCGAAACAGTGTTTTTTGTAAGATGAAGCCCGTATACATCATTCAGAGTTTATTTCTTGGTGTGCACATTCATCAAACCCACTTTTAGTTGCCGTGATCCCTAATAGAGCAATATTTTTCACTGCTACGCTGTGTGTTTTAAAATAAAACACGAAAAGTTCTGGCGACTCCAATATGAGACTTGTGGTAATTGTTGAATATAGTAATAAAAAATAGAAACAAAAAATTAAGGAAAGTTTTCAAATATCTCAAAAAACGAAGAATTCTGATTAAAATAAATGAATTAATAAAAAAAATTGGAAAAAATTTGGGCGGAGGGGTTTTAAAATATATCCAAAAACAACAATATTTTGAATGTAGGTAGGTGGGTAAGACGGCAAGAGTACGCCAGGTACACTACAAGTAGCACTTACGCGCCTTTTTGATACCATAATGTTGACCACTACCTGTGCAAAGAAAAATTTTGGGCAGAGAAAACCTTTTACAGCCATCCAGTGCTTGATGTAGTGGAGGAGAAAAAGGGGATCTGGGCTGGAGAATTTTCTCAGGCCATCGCCAAAAGGCACGCTAAGGAATCTCAAGCGTCTAGCCGCCACAGCCGGACATTTGCAGAGAAAGTGTTCAACAGTCTCTTTCGCTGCAGTATCCCCACAGCTTCAGCAATAGGGGTTGTACGAAATTCCAAGCTTCTCCGCATAAGTAGCGATCACTCAATGACCAGTGAACACCGCAATGAGTTTGGAAATTGAATGGCGGTGGATTCCAAGAAAAAGATCTATAAAAAATATAATTTTTTTCCAAAAAGTTTTAATAGTTTTTTCAAAAGTATATTTCATCTTTAAAAATAAAAATAAAATTAAAAAAAATAAAAAAACCGGACTTAATTTTACTTTGAAAAAATCTACGCCTCAATTTTCAACATTCAAGATACATATGTCAAAATTATGAAAAAATTTCAAAATTATTTCACATAACTTTTTTATATATTCAAGCTAACAAATAAACTGATTTAAAAGTATTGGCGACACTGTCGAAATAATGGAATCTAATGACATGAAATGGCTCATTAATGTAAAAATTCGAAATTTTGTTGAGCAACAACTTTGCAACTTTTTAATAAATGTTGTTACTGTTTGCCAACAATATACAAACTTCTACTACTCGATTTGGATTAAAAACTTATTATTTATGTATGTAGGTCGCAAATGTACCGCTAACGCGTTTGTCTAGTAACAAATATCCAGCTCTATTTATTTGGACCAGTTGAGGATCAGTTAGAAAATGGGTATGCAAGCACTACTCAATTAGAGTTTTACCTTTTTGTTGCTGCACGAAAACAAAGTAATGACCGCACACGGATAAATGGACAAACGTACAAACTGACAAACGCACACACACACTCAAATACAACCACTTACACACAAACACATACAACCGTATGCGCATTCACTTCAATGCAAACACAAATTGTAAACTATTTAAGTCTTAAGTACGATTTGCTAAGGGCGTAATACAGAGCAAGAAACAAACAAGACAAACAAAGCAAAAAAGAAAACAAAAACAGGACTAATGCAACAATACGAGTAGCAGTAACAAAAACATTGACACTTCGAATGTGCGTTCAACTTTGGCTTTCACTTGCATAAGTATACGTAATTCGAATTTATTTACATTTGAGTGGAGAGTGTTGCAACAATTGTAGCACACGAAACTTTACAGATGCAACTCCACCAACACCATGTTGCATGACTGTAGCAGTTGCCTTGGTGATATTTTAATAGTTAAGAAAACGATAAACAAGTCAACTGCACAAAAGTATACAGTACATTGGGTATGCATGCATGCATGTGTGTGTGTGTGTGTGTGTGTTTGTACGTAGGTTGGTAGTTGTGTAAATAAAATATGCCCAATTTACCAGTCCCACTGGCCCAACACGCCATTACCATTGAACTGCTCTGTATCCTTCCACTTGGAGCGGTTATCTCAGGCGAGGCAATCATGACAATACGGAGAATATTCGTATATCGCAGAGCTCATAATTCACTTTCGTTCTTTGCTTGCTTGCCTGCTCTTCTGCCAGCCAGCTAGCCAGTTTGTGGTAGCTGCCATTTGCAACTTGCAACATTACTTACACAGCAGCAGTAGCTAGTATGCACTTATTTATATGTGTTTTTATATGTACATATGTGTGTGCTGGGTGTGTGGTTTATTGTTTATGTGTATTTGCAATTCGGTAAAAACATCCACGCCAGAGGATATGCAAAGCCAGCGTCTGACCTTTTTAATTTATTCCTCTTTTGTTTTTTTTTTTGGTTTTTGAAAATATGAAAAATAGAAATACGTCATTCTTTATTTTTTTTCTTAAATATATATGGACACATATTTTCATATGCATATCAGAGCAAATTTAGCACAATTGACTTTGCTGACTTTAAATCTGTGACCTTTCTGTTGATGCTCCTCCATGCGAAGTGTAAACGGAATAAAACTAAAGCAAAACTTAAATTTTTTTTATGTAAAGTAAAGCCTTGCCCAAGTGCATATTTTCCCACACATGTAAGTTATAGGGTGTTTTCTTAAGACAAAAAGAACTCAAAATGATAATCATCATCATCTATTAACGTTACAGTCCGGGGTGGGCTTTAGCTGCCTCAGCAATCTTTCTCCATTCAAACCGATCGAGCGCTGGAGATTTCCAGTTTTTGACGCTTAATTTTTTCAAGTCCTGGATGACGTTATGCAGCCAAGTTGTTTTTGGTCTGCTACGGGGTGTTGAGCATAAAGGATTGTGGTCCAGCAGAAGGGTTTGTGGTCTATCCTCATCCATGCGGATGATGTACCTGTCCACCTGATGCGTAGCGACTTGATAAATCTTGAAATATTCTCAGGCGCTCCTCATCTGCAAGATTCATGCTCCAAATTTTTGGGCCGTAGGTCAACATGAGTCTGATGAGCGATTTATCAGGAGATTTATGTTAGCGAAGTATGCACGATTCGCCGGTGCTGTTGTCGTCACTTATTAATATGCCGAGATTTGTAAATTTGGAGAAGCTCGCAAAACTGCAGTCTTCGATGTCAATAACGCCAGGCGCTTTTCTTTTCACTTTTGACATCCTCATACCTATATTTAGTTTTGTTTATGTTTATTGCCGATCTTACCAATCTCGAATTTTTTTTCTATCGCTAGGTAGCGTCTACTACGGCCGACAATGGCTATATCGTCCACGTATGCCATAGTCAGAGCGGACCTGAAAATATATTCACCGATCTCGTAAAGTCTTTAAAAGCATAATGCAAAACTAGATTAAAGATAGTTATTGAAAGGGCATTCATCACCTTGTTTTACACAGCTATCACTATTAAATGACATTGCAGAATGGAAATTCTGTTGAAATCAATTTTTTTGCCTTAAAATCTGGTATATAAGTATAATTTCATGGCATTTATTCTTCGAATATGATATCCAGCATATGTCCGCCACGGCTACAAGTTATATGGTCCATTCGATAAGTCCAATTTTTGATCACTTTTTCTAATAAATCTGAATAATAAATTCAAATAAGCCTAACCACCAAAAATGCGACGCAAACGAAATTCCATTTGGCTTTACTTTGAGCTATGTTTTATAGACGTGTAAGCCAATATGCTTACCTGAAATTTTCCAATGGCGAAGATTCGATATTTCGGTGTCTTCTTCAATACTTCGCTCTATGAACATCAAATTTCCACAATTTGAAATCGTTGTTTTGGCGTTAACTGTTTCGTGATCACTTGCCAAACTTTAGTGAACAGAAATGTCAACACAGTTTGCCTTTACTCAGCTGTCAAACCATAGTTATCGATATCGTCTTTTCTCACGCAGCTAAAAAACACCCAATATGCGTGCCCTAAAGCTATTTATTGCTCATCAGTCCACATCGAGAAAATTTTCATGTTACAAACATACCTACATAGGGAAATTGATATTCATTTTACTGGTGATGATAGCAGCTTTACCACTTTTTATTTCCATAAAAAACTAGCTATCAAGTGTTGACCCAGACGGGTCATGCTTTATTCAGGTAGCTGTTGCTGTACGAAATATATTTGTCGTATAAAGGTTTGTTATAAAATATAATGGAAATGGGATGGTTTGGAATTTGACCCAAAGGTCTTTTGCACTTTGTTATACCATAAAACATTGACGATTTAAGTTTGTGGAATTTTAAGTTTGCTTTTCTTGTTCATAAATAAGTTTAATTTATTGTCTTGCTAAGTACATGAAATGAAATATATTTTAACAAAAACAGAGACCCTTAATTTCGGCATAGTTCCGGAATCTCCTAACTACAAAACAAAATCCTTAAAATTCCAATTATTGAATATTGTGAAATTTATTGATTTAAAAAGGTCTAAATGTCAATCGAAAGAAGATAACTGGTACTTTCAAAATGTTTTGCATGGCTTAGAAAAAAAATTGCGTTTGTTGCATTTTTAGTTTAAAATATATAGGAAGCTACCAAAGCATCCTAGGTTTTGATTCAGCGAAACATACACCGGTTTCTGGTAAAATACTTTGGGCTGTATAATTTATGATTACCCTACAAAAATTTTATGCTAGGAATGATGATGAAGAATTTTAAAGGCTTAAAGAGAACAAGTAAAGAAGAGTCCAGCAAATGTTTTAAGTGAAGTTTGATAATCTTAAAGTAATCACTTATGTGCATACTGACTCTTTCAAGTTCGAGGTAGGGAGAAACCCTTAAGCTGAAATCTAGCACATTTTTTACGATTAATTTATCTATTTATTCACATGTAAATATATGTACATACAAATGGGCATCGAAATAGATTTGCGCTTTCATTATGAGTCTCTCATAGAAACCCTCGTCACTATTGGCAAACAAACAATGCCAGTCGATTTTTACAAGCTTCTGTGAAGGGAAATTTGTGACCAACAAAATCATAAAGTAATCATCATAATGGTTACTTATAAAAAACTCCTATGAAGACTCCCAGGGCTTCTAGCGAGTCGCTATCGATGAGTGCAACTTATCTTTTTCCATCGGCCTAATCCTGTCACTACTTCAGACCAAGCAATCGTTGCTCCAGACCCAAATGGCGCAGCTCACACCAGATAATTCACCGCAAATTTCACTACACACGCAGCAAAGCCACCCCTGTCGTCAATTACTTACTTAGCCACCGTTTGAGCTGGTTCACCGCAATTCGACATCAATCGTGTTTACTTGACGTTGTGGAAGGTGACCCGTCTTCTTTCACTGCGAAAAGTTAGGATATTTCCTCTTGGTAGGTCTCTTTCTTAGGCAGGTACGCAATACTGAATTCAGGGGGCAAGTTTCGAAGGAGGAGCAAAAAAATTCAGTTAAAAAAAGCTATTTTTAGGGGGTGAAATTATGTCTGGTTAATTCATGGCGGCCGCCGCAGCCGAATGGGTTGGCGCGTGATTACCATTCGGAAATAAATAAAAACATTTTTCTAATAGCGGTCGCCCCTCGGCAGGCAATGGCAAGCCTCCGAGTGTATTTCTGCCATGAAAAAGCTCCTCATAAAAATATCTGCCGTTCGGAGTCGGCTTGAAACTGTAGGTCCCTCCAATTGTGGAACAACATCAACACGCACACCACAAATAGGAGGAGGAGCTCGGCCAAACACCTAACAGAAGTGTACGCGCCAATTATTTATTTTATTTTAATTCATAAGAATTATAATACGGTATACAAATTACAAGATTTGGCCATGTGAAGGAAAATTATTTAAGAAACTTTTGCTGCTATGTCATACAGGACTTGACAGCACAGCTGTGCCCTCACGCGTGTTCTTACGCTTATCCAAGCCAAGTCGAGTCGTTGTTTAGACGATTCGTGTATGACCAACACAATTTCAGTTTTTATCGACCTCTGCCATATCCCATAATACGTCAACAAATCAGCTGATTCTTTCAAATTCGCTTAGAGCCGATTAACGATTTGATGTTGACCGCAGCTTGCATTCTTATAATATCTAGTTGTAAGATAAGCATACACAAAATACTCCAAAGGCGTTAAATCGGGCGATCGATGGAGCTTAACGGCTAAAAGCGAAACCAGACTTCCAGATAATATTGCTTACAATAAATTGATTTTTTCGTTGACTGTGCTGCATATTCCATCGCCAAGACTCATACCTCGAAAAAAAGAGGTTATCTGTAAAGTCGGTTTATTGACGATAGTTTAACGTGACAACGTCATAAGAAAATACTGGTCGAATTGTTGCAATTTTCAAAACAAAATTTTAATTTTATTTGTTTGATAGATATTTTATATGGATATAGAGAAGGAAGTAAATGAAATCGCAATGGAATTGATCAAGTTACATTTACACGAACGTGAAAAATTACGAAACATTTATCAAATTTGTGAAAGATATGTTCAATTTCGATTGTGCATAAGTCAACAACACTACGAGGCACCATCATCGATATGTTTTTTTCAAGACACATTACACTCGAAACACTCCCTTTCATTTCCTACTTTTCCTATCATCTCCTATTCTCAACAGAGAAATGGTTCATTACCATGCACACAGGAAGAAAGCATATGCAAATACAAATATGTGAATTTATATACCTACATATGCGCATATACATACATATACATACATATATATGCTCACTCAAGTAGGAGAGAGCCAGATGTCGAACGTTGCCGAACGCGGGGGCCGGTTGTGCCTCTTTGTCGTTCGTTCCGCGCTCTCGCTTGCAGTTCAAGCAAGGTAACGACGCATGAGCAAGCAGCCGGCTACATCGAATTATAAGGCGTTATCACGTCAAAAATATTAGCATGGGCACACTAGTTTTCAATGTCATTCAGTTGCAGCTTCTTGTCCTTCTTCAATGTATTACAGCAAAAATACTTTGAATTGAACGGTCGGATCGAGCAAATACTAGTGTTTTTATAGCTTGCGAAGTTGCAAACTGCCAGAGATGCACCATTTCCCTTGTGGATTTTAATTATTTTTATATGGATCTCTTACTAAAATGTAAATGTAAAAGTGAATTGTAATTATTTTTCTGTTTAAGATCTGTCAAAAGTGACTATATTGAAGAATGTCTGGCTAACAAAAACATATAGTATCTACCCGCACTTCTTACTTACCTAGACTTGATATTTCTTTTATGCATAGCCAATTTTTTCATAACTGAGTGTATGTAATGTGTATTGCCTACGCAGCTTCTGTATCAGACAATTTTAATGAAAAGCAAATGACTTTTTTCGAATGTTTTTTCAAAGTACTGTAAAATCTGAAAGGCTTTCTGAGGCTGATATTTTTGACTTAATTTAATTTGGAAATTTTATTGTATTGCATGAAAATATTTCTCTGTGTCGTATTTGTATTATTTTCATGTTGCAGTTAAATTTAATTAATCATACATTTTTATCATACAAATGCCGCTTCGCTTTGTCATATAAATTATGGCATATCAAATTCTGCCGGAATTATTCAATAAAATTACAAACACAAAATCAAAATCAAACGGATTGTGACATTTTTTTTTGTCTATGTGTCATTTTTCACAATATACCCTGCAAATAATGCCACAATTTCATTTGATATCAATTTTTTATTTGCCTTAAATGCCAAATGTTTTCGTATACATACATACACACTTGTACATAAATGCTGTACATATATTTTATTATCTCCATTAATATTGATGTAAAAATGATTGTATATGCATACTAACAAATAAATATGAGTTTGAAAAATATGATTTTAAGCGAAACCGATTTCACTTTTATTTCTGCTCTGTTTTTATAAAAAAATCAACACAAAGCATCTAAAATATTTATTTGATATACGAATACGCAAAAGTTTGTTGTGCAGTATAATTTTGCCTGAAAAGCGATAAAGGAAGGTATTTTTAATAAGAAGGGACATGTGGCAAGAGAAATAATTTCCAAATGATTTATTTCGACATTGTGATTGCTTTAAATAATATTTTATGTTTCCCTGTATGTCAGTGCAGATATGCATGGATTCGTGAATATTTGAGGGAAAAATAGCTATTTTTTGGTTACAAATAGCGCGGTCCATGATGAAAATTTTGTTCAAGCTGAACCACACCTTTCTCTTATAGCACTCAATATAAATCACTTTACTAAAACCTCAAACATTTTAATCAGAATCTTTAGAAAAATTTCGAGTATGCAGTTTCACAGTCCATTGAATTTTGGTATAATATTGTGCCAGTTTAAAGTGGCTGAAAAATCGCGCTGATTTTTGATAATTTGTTTTGTTTTTTTTGCTGGTGGTCTTGCGATTTTTCATCATACAACGAATGCCCGATTTTTGGAAGAAAATGCATTACACCGTCAATGAAAAAAAAAAAAAGTTATCAAGCATAAATATTATTCACGAAATATAGTGTTCAAGGAAAAATACATACAACCGTCTCATTTAAGGGGGGACCCTCATTTAGGCGGTCGAAAAATGCATCATTTTTGGGAATTTTTTTCTCAGGTAAAATAACTTCAAACGTTTTGTAATTCATAAAGTACTTTAATAAATGTCTTGACTGTCTACAAAAATTTTCGGAGAAGAAAAAAAACATTTTAAGTATGGAAATATACACCTCGTCCATGGCACCTCATTCTATCTGTGTACATTCGAGCGCTCTAAATTTTTTTCTGAAATAAAAAAACCAAATTTTTTTTAAAACTTTAGGATAATACCTTCGATGTGACATTTTGATTTAAAAAAAAAATGTCGAAATTGATATTTTTTACCCAGTTTTATGTTAAAAGTGATTTTTCATGCATAAAAATTGACTTTAAAATTACAAAAAAATATGAAAATCTTTTTTTTTTAAAAAACACTTGATGTCACATTGAAAACAATTTAATTATCTTTAAAATGAGCTATTGTAAAGCCTGATTGGTTCAATACAGCGTTCTCAATTGTGTACACAAAATCGAAAAATGATGTTTCGAGAAAAACGCGTTTAAAGTTTTGGATACAGGCGATCAGGCCACCCGTCGCGTCCTGTTAAAAATTTTGTTACTCCTTCAAAAATACAGATATCGACTTGAAATTTTGAAAGCATATTCTTAAATAGTTGTAGAATAGATTAAAATTATTTCCAAAAAATCGATTTTTTTGACCCGATAAATGAGGGTCCCCC